>WBZZ01006153.1:0-30000 GCA_019918135.1 Paulinella micropora
TGAGCAGAACTCCCAGGTATTTGTAGTGGTCGGTGACGTTGAGAACCTTGCCCCGGAACCTCACGCACGGGGCCGACTTTTTTGACTTGGCGTGCCCGTATATCGGCATGACTTCCGTCTTGCCCGGTTTCAGGTTGATTTCAAGCCGATAGTCCTCCACGAATGTCGCCACGACATTTACAATCTGTTGAAGCTCCGTGACACTATGCGCAATTACCGCAACGTCGTCGGCGTAAAGCAGGGTCCGTATGTCTTCGATGCGGTTGAGGTCCTCGATCTCCAACTCTTTCGCGATTCGGACCGTTAGCTCATCCATGAAGACGTTGAACAGCGACGGTGACAACGGCGACCCTTGCTGAACTCCCATCTCTTCCAGCACTTCACCAGTGAGTTCGCCATCGACTAGCACTCGCGATGACGTTCTTCGGTAAAAACGCCGCAGAATGCGATAGAACTTGCCCTGTACCCCCATCTGGGTTAGCCTCTGAAACAACCCGGCCCGCCAAACCGTAGGGAATGCCTTTCTCAGATCCACGAACAAAACGAAAGAACGGAGGCCAGCTTGTTGTCTAAGGCGCAGACGCTCCTTAAGGACAAAAATCTGGTCCCCCGTACTACGTTTTGGCCGGAACCCACCCTGCTCTGGGCGAAGCCTGCCCGGCTGATCGATGAAAGCCGTAAGCCTCGCCGCCATAAGGGACAGATACATCTTACCCAGACAGCTCAGAATCGCGATGTCTCTCCAATTTTCCGGATCGGTTGGGTCGCCTCCTTTTGGGATGTTGACGATAATCGCTTTGCCCCAGTCGCTGGGGGTGTATTCGCACGATTTCAACCAGTTGAAGAAGCGCACCAGAAAGCTCACAATCCGCGTGCCTCCGTACTTGAGCATCTCGTTCTTGATCTTATCCGGTGAGCACGCTTTGTGATTCTGGAGATTTTCCTGGCAGAGCTCCACTTCCTTCTCGGTGTAATCATAGTCCAGCGGGCCCGTCTCAGTCCGGATCTCCTCGGCTTGCGCCATGGCCTCGAATTGGTCGCGCAGGTTGTCGTTATACTGGAAGGTTTCGCGGGCCTTCCGCTCGGGCTCAATCCGCGCTGCTTCCTCATCAGAACCGACTTCCTCTACACATGCATCCTCCAAAAACTGGTTTTCTTTGGGGACCATACGTCGGCGGTATTCTTCCCATTCTTGTAGTTTTTCCCGGAGTGTGCATGCCAGAGTGCCATCGGGCTTCCGAACAGGAGCAGAAGCGTTCGACCGCCGAACCCCGCCCAAACGCTTTGACAGCTTCCAGTACGTGGCCATGGTAGCGCTCCTGAAGTTGGCAGCGGTGTCATTCTGGACCCGCTTCCACGCTTGCTCCTTCTTCTCCTTGCATAACCTTCTGACCGCCTTCCTCGCTTCTTTATATCTTTGCCAGGCCTCTCGGTTGGCCTCATTCCTTCGCCAGAGGCCGTATGCCTCTCTCCGTCGCGCAATCGCTTCCCTAAGACTCTCATCAAACCATGCATTAGTAAACCCTGGCCTAATCACCCGAACTCCCAAGACCTTCACGGCTGCGCCCGTGAAAGCTCGGACCACTAAGCTAGCGACCCTATCTACCTCCTGCTGAAGCTCATCCGGGTCCTCCACTGCTGATAGATCTGGGAGGCCATCTGGCAACAGCCCCGATATACCAGCTGCAAAGGTCTCGTCGTACTTCAACCTAAGCTTAGACAGCTCACTCTCCTTACCCTCAACTACCCTGCCTATCAAGCGCTCTGCCTTGAATGCTTTGTACCTCTTTACCTGCTTTTTGGGGGGTGGCTGTCCCCCCCAGACCAGTTCCGCCCACACAGCTTTGTGGTCGGTATCAAGGTCTACCTCGTCGACGCCGAAGCTTGCCTCCTCCGCCAGCTCGGAAGAGACGCAGATGTAATCCAGTAGATGCCTTCGTCCACCTACATTTTCCTGCCTAGACCACCAATATTTGTCCCCCCGTGGTTGCGAAAACCCACTGAGATTGCGCAACCCCGTGGCAACAAGCATCGCAGCCAGCAACTCACCATTCTCACTCCTAACCCCTCTACCCCTCCCATCTATCTCGCCAAAGAGGCCCACCACTCCCTCCTCCCGCGCTATTCTGGCGGGCCCCAGCTTAGCATTAGCATCACCAACCGTAACCACATGACCTTTGGTGGCGAAGTAGGAGACGGCCGCCTGCCACGTCTCATAGGATGCAATAGATTCCTCGCGTTGATTTTCTTGGGGAAGTAGCCGTTGCCGACGAACACATCCGACGCCGTCGCGCTCCCAGACGACAGCCTCACCCACAACTGCTGTGGGTGTGGAACAGGCGCCTGTACAATGGTAGCGCACGGTGCCAGATAGTTGGCCACCAACGTCAAGACTCCCCCCAAGAGACGCGAGCCCGCACCAGTTGCAGCCGCTTTGCCGAGGACTGCGAAGCCGTCGACTTGGAGCTTCTCCACCTTCTGCGACGATAGGTTGTGCTCCTGGACTCCGACAATCACCCAGCCTCGCTCCTTGTAGTGCTCCGGCCATTCCCCAAAGCCTGGGCTATCCGCACCCACTTTGCCTTGCCAATTATGTGAGGCCACCCTCAGTGGGAAGCCTTTCACAAATTGGGAAGAACGAAGCTGATGCCGATGCCTGCGCTTCGGTTGAGCCCGCCTGGAGCCCTCCGCCACCCTCCACGGCCCATCCTGCACCCTCCGCCCCAGCTCCTCCAGCTCCCGCATCCCGCCCCACTCCGCCAAGGGAGATTCACCGCTTGAGGCTTCGCCCTGGGGCTCGTCGACTTCCACGTCGAGCACCCAGTAGCCAAATCCCTGCTTGCGAAGCTCCCTCTGCATCTCTACATACTGGGCACCCCCCCGTGCAGCCCGCTGCTTCTCTCTTTCCCGGAAAGTCCTACCCGTCGCAACGTGAACCTTTCCCGTGAAGAACTTACGCTCCCGCAGCAGCCGCACCATCTTCTCCGCCTCCTCACAAGACGCACATTTAATCCGCAAATGTCGCCCACTACCTCTGCCCGCGAATTCCACCTCGACTTCCCCGAGACCGAGAATTCGGAGCTCTCGCGCCATGACCACTGTCTGAGAGACATGCGATAGCCCCCATACTATGCAACATCTCTTATCCAGCTCATTTCGTACCTTCCTCGGCCACCTCCTCGGTGGCGGTACCGCTTGCCACACGCCGTGACCAGACCTTTCCGGACGTGACTTCTCTTCCGAGGTTGGGGAGGGTGATCGAGATGCAGCAGGATTGCTGGCTCTACGTGATTCAGGTTGCCCGTCAGGTACGCGAGCACTCGACCACCCCACCCCGGCCGAGTAGCCATCGCCACCCGCAGGCGCACTCCCACGGGGAACGTCTAAACCTGAAGGATTACCGCCTTGACCCATAGGGCCAGCACTAGCGGCCGCGCTCTTCGCATAAGAACCTGACATAAGTGGTATGGGACCCCGGTGCCGCATTGATCGAGTTGTAAACTCGATAAATGAGGACCCAGGTGGGGTTATTTAAAGCTCAACCCTTAAAAAGCATACGTGTACGTATGTATAGGAATACACACAAACACTCACCTGCATCCGTAACCAGGCACGAGGCAGACCCGCTGTGCATCATCGAGGTAGGTGTCGTGGCAAACCACCCTGCGTCCGATAAACGCTGCAAGTGAGTCATCTACCGAGAGCACAGAGTGACAGGCCCGTGCACGTGTACCCACCACCCCATAACCCTCCGCCAGAGCAACCCCATGGCATCCGCAGGATGAGCACGAAGAGTGCTGAGAGAGAGGGTGAGCCAGGAGCCCCGCTCCGGTCCGTCGTTACTTTGGTCATTTAGTCGTTTCAAGGCTTGTGGTAAGGTGTAGGACCTCTCGCCTTCGTACAAACTCCGACCGACAGTAGTTTGGTTGACCATCCTTCGCGGTGACCCTCTGAACACAACCCCCTCCCCCAGTGCCCACCCCTTGTGATTCCAGAGGCCACCCCGAGCCAAGAGCCATGAGTATGATGAGCAACTCACATGAGTTACTCTCAGTAATTGGGACCCGTCTCATAAATCAATGGAACGCTTATCGTGCGCCCCTCATAGGCTCAGCCCGCCCATGTGAAAGCTAGGCCTCGCCCAAAGCAAAGCAAAGCAAAGCAACGACAACAAAAAAAAAAAAAAAAAAAAAAAAAAAAAAAAAAAAAAAAAGAAAAAAAAAAAAAAAAAAAAGAGAGAGAGAGAGAGAGAGAGAGAGAGAGAGAGCGAGCGAGAGCGAGGCCGCCGTGGCTCGCCCGCAATCCAGCTGGGTGCACCTCGTCACAACCACTCATCGGCGTGAGCTCATAGCTGTGTGCGACATAGGTACAAGAGCAAGAGGAGAAACAGTGTGCCAGCGTGGATGTGTGGGTGAGGCAGTGCGGTGAGGCAAAGCAGCGATGCCAGTCGAATCCCTGGAGACGGAACCTAGCATCAAAAACATCGTATAAGTCTACCCCAGGCCTCCATCCACCGAGTGGTGAGCTCGATAAAAGAAGACCCGAGTGGGGTTATTTAAAGCTCAACCCTTAAAAAAGCATAAACATGTACGCCGCCAGGAACCCAACAACAATAACATAGCAGCCAGGAACCCAACAACAATAACATAGCAGCCAGGAACCCAACAACAATAACATAGCAGCCAGGAACCCAACAACAATAACATAGCAGCCAGGAACCCAACAACAATAACATAGCAGCCAGGAACCCAACAACAATAACATAGCTTCCGTAACCAGCCTTCAGGAACCCGCCTCAGTTACCCGCCCCCGTAACCAGGCCAGAGACGTGACGTACTATGCATCATTGAGGTGTCGTGGCAAGCCACCCTGCGTCCGATAGAAGCTACAAAAGAGTCATCTACCGAGAACACTAAGTGACAGGCCCGGTCACATGCACCCAACACGTCCCGACCCTCCGCCAGAGCATCCCCATGGCATCCGCAAAGTGAGCACGAGGGGTTCTGGGAGAGAGGGTGAGTCAGGAGCCCCGCGTCCAGGCAGTCGCTACTGTGGCAGTTGAGTGATTTCAAGGCTTGTGGAAATGTGTGGAGCCTGTCGCCTTCATTCCCACTCATACCGACAGTAGTTTAGTTAACCAACCTGTCCAGTGACCCACTGAGCCCAACCCCCTCCCTCAGATAACCCCCACCCCCCGCACCCCGAGTGATACCAGAGGCCACCCCGAGCCAAGAGCCGTGAGCGTGGTGAGAGAGCTTCTCTCAGTAAAAGTTTCCGTCTCATGAATCAGTGGAGCACTGATTATGTACCCCTCATAACAAGCTGCCAACGGCCCCAACCCCGCCGTGTGGCGGTGACACCCAACCATGTATTGGTGCCCCCCAAAATAATAATAATAATAATAATAATAATAATAATAATAACAATAATAGTGCTTCTCTGTCAATGGCTGATGCAAATCTGCACATGCGCCTCCATCGTCTCACCCGTGAGGGGAGTACGAAGAATTGACGATAGGCTCTAATGACACCCCCGCACGGGCAGTTCCAACACTTCCAGACGGACCGGTATGTTCAATGAAAATACTGGTGGCACCGACGGGAATCGAACTGGCGACAGGGCCCACATGGTAGAACTTGACCACTGGGCTATCACGGTGTCCATAAAATAACAATAATAATAATAATAATAATAATAACAATAATGATAATAATAATAATAATAATGATGATGATGATGATAATAATAGTGCTTCTCAGTCAATGGCGAATGCATTTCTGCACATGTGCCTCCATCGTCTCACCCGTGAGGGGAGTACGAAGATTTGACGATAGGCTCTACTGACACCCCCGCAAGGCAGCTCCAAGCCTTCCAGACAGACCAATACTTTCAAAGAAAATATCCTTTGAAAATACTGGCACCGACGGGAATCGAACTGGCGACAGGTCCCAGATGGTAGACCTCAACCACTGGGCTATCGCGGTGCCACAATAATAGTAATAATAATAATAGTAATATACTTCCTCTAAGGCATACTGATGTAGCTGATGGCACGATCCGTTTCCGGACATGAGCCTCCATGCCCTTGTTCGAGGTGCTCCATCCCCACCTAGTCAGTCTCTCGACTGATTATAGGGGCCACCGATGGAGCTCCTGAGGGCAAGACTACACTAAGCCGAGGTTATTCCGCAGTCCCAACAACCTCTTGCAAAACGTTGCCGAATGTGCAAGTGCGTACACCAAGCATGGTTGCTAGAACTACCTCAAAACCCCACCCATAACAATTTGGTATCCGCTGGGTCCACGGGCTATCAACCGGCATAGCGGAGTTTAAGATCTTCGACAGGCGCCCAACGACCCTCCTCCCCAGCATCATCCACCAAATGGTTTTGAGTTGGCATCACAGTTTAACGCCGTAAGGCCATTGGGCTGAATAATAGTAATAATAATAATAATAATAATAATAATAATAATAATAATAATAATAGTAATAGTAATAATAATAGTGCTTCTCTGTCAATGGCTGATGCATTTCTGCACATGCGCCTCCATCGTCTCACCCGTGAGGGGAGTACGAAGAATTGACGATAAGCTCTAATGACACCCCCGCAAGGGCAGTTCCAACACTTCCAGACGGGCCGGTATGTTCAATGAAAATACTGGTCCAAATAGTAATAATAATAATAATAATAATAATAGTGCTTCTCTGTCAATGGCTGATGCATTTCTGCACATGCGCCTCCATCGTCTCACCCGTGAAGGGAGTACGAAGAATTGACGATAAGCTCTAATGACACCCCCGCAAGGGCAGTTCCAACACTTCCAGACGGGCCGGTATGTTCAATGAAAATACTGGTCCAGAAATAGACCGGTATGTTCAATGAAAATACTGGTGGCACCGACGGGAATCGAACTGGCGACAGGGCCCAGATGGTAGAACTTGACCACTGGGCTATCACGGTGTCCATAATAATAATAATAATAATAATAATAATAATAATAATAATAATAATAGTGCTTCTCTGTCAATGGCTGATGCATTTCTGCACATGCGCCTCCATCGTCTCACCCGTGAGGGGAGTACGAAGAATTGACGATAAGCTCTAATGACACCCCCGCAAGGGCAGTTCCAACACTTCCAGACGGGCCGGTATGTTCAATGAAAATACTGGTCCAGAAATAGACCGGTATGTTCAATGAAAATACTGGTGGCACCGACGGGAATCGAACTGGCGACAGGGCCCAGATGGTAGAACTTGACCACTGGGCTATCACGGTGTCCACAATAATAATAATAATAATAATAATAATAATAATTTTACTATATCTGAGGCGTACTGATGCAGCTAATGGCATATCCTCAACGGACATAAGCCTCCAATACCCTTGTTCGAGGTCCTCCACCCCCCCGTGTCAGTCTCTCGCCTGATGATCGGGGCCACCGATGGAGCTCCTGAGGGCAAGACTGCACTAAGCCGAGGTTATTCCGCAGTCCCAGCAACCTCTTGCAAGACGTCACCGAATGTGCAAGTGCATACACCAAGCGCGGTTGCTAGAGCTGCCTCGAAACCCCACCCATAACAATCTGGTGTCTGCTGGGTCCTGGGCTATCAACCAGCATATGCGGAGTTTAAGATCTTTTACGCGCGCAACGACCCTCCTCCCCAGCATCTACCACCAAAGGGTTATGAGTTGGCGTCACAGTTTAACGCCTTGAGGCCATTGGGCTGGAACTCTGTTTAGCAAGTGTGACTAGGTTTTTTCATCGGGATTTCCCTCAAATATGTCACAGTCAACACTCCAAGGCAGATTTACTAATAATAATAATAATAATAATAATAATAATAATAATAATAATAATAATAATAATAATAATACTATATCTGAGGCGTACTGATGCAGCTAATGGCATATCCTCAACGGACATAAGCCTCCAATACCCTTGTTCGAGGTCCTCCACCCCCCCGTGTCAGTCTCTCGCCTGATGATCGGGGCCACCGATGGAGCTCCTGAGGGCAAGACTGCACTAAGCCGAGGTTATTCCGCAGTCCCAGCAACCTCTTGCAAGACGTCACCGAATGTGCAAGTGCATACACCAAGCGCGGTTGCTAGAGCTGCCTCGAAACCCCACCCATAACAATCTGGTGTCTGCTGGGTCCTGGGCTATCAACCAGCATATGCGGAGTTTAAGATCTTTTACGCGCGCAACGACCCTCCTCCCCAGCATCTACCACCAAAGGGTTATGAGTTGGCGTCACAGTTTAACGCCTTGAGGCCATTGGGCTGGAACTCTGTTTAGCAAGTGTGACTAGGTTTTTTCATCGGGATTTCCCTCAAATATGTCACAGTCAACACTCCAAGGCAGATTTACTATATCTGAGGCAATAATAATAATAATAATAATAATAATAGTGCTTCTCTGTCAATGGCTGATGCATTTCTGCACATGCGCCTCCATCGTCTCACCCGTGAGGGGAGTACGAAGAATTGACGATAAGCTCTAATGGCCCCCCGCAAGGGCAGTTCCAACACTTCCAGACGGGCCGGTATGTTCAATGAAAGTACTGGTCCAGACGGATCGGTATGTTCAATGAAAATACTGGTGGCACCGACGGGAATCGAACTGGCGACAGGGCCCAGATGGTAGAACTTGACCACTGGGCTATCACGGTGTCCAAAATAATAATAATAATAATAATAATAATAATAATAATAATAATAATAATAATGCAGCAAGATTGGGATATGCTTTAAAGGCTAAGTGGAGCTGGTTGTGGAAGTAGGCTGGTAGTACTGATTCCAAAACTATGGTGACGACGTGGAAGTTTGTGTACGACGGCGACTTCAGGTCTCAAGGCATACCCTTTTGGATGTAACGTCAAGTTGTTATGGCGTGCATTTCTATTGGAGATGCAGGGTTGTGGTCGCAGATGGTTTTGTTGGTGCATGTGCAGGCTGCTGATGCTTCACCATAACCTGGTTGAAGACACCTTCTCCGTCTTTCTGGATGGCAGACCGCAACACACATCCAAAGCACAGGTAGGTAGGTCTAAGCACTTTTCTTCTTCTTCTTCTTCTTCTTCTTCTTCTTCTTCTTCTTCTTGCGAGAGGCATTTGATCCTCACAAAAAAGCCTGTCACTGTCTGATACTATGACATCGCCTCTGGCCAAATTGTACACGTGTCACTTGATGGCTTGTTGGAATGTTATCTTGTAAATTTGTGTAAGACCTGACACACCCCTTCCAGCTCGTTTTCTCCCTTCCCCGCAAAAGGCATTATTCGCAAACACATGACTAGGTGCACGCAAAAATTAAGCTAGTCTCTAGCGTCCTTACATGCCCGCTGTGACACAGAAATCGAGCCGAGCGTGGAGTGTAGAGATCGTCCTGGATGGGAAGACTATCCCCTTGAAGTGTAACATATCGGTATATACTCCTGATTTCAAACCTGATCTCCTGCCTGTGGGATGCATACTCACGGCATGCCCATGCACCGCAAGTTGCACTGACGGAATCACTCATTGCAAGTAGCTTTCTTCAAGTGTGTTGATCTGCCGTTTCTTCTTAAATTTGCATAGCTATGGCTTCAGCTTCTCATGATTAGTTAGTATTGTATTTGCACTTATAAAAGTATTGTCATGTATTGTGTGTGTTCTTCACGGGTTTGCTTGTTTCTCTGTTGGTTACTTCCTCAACTGTGATAGGATGCAAAACAAGTATGAAATTATCAAGTAATTATGCAGGATTGTCTAATCTTTTTTGCATTATCGTCTTTGTAGGCATCACAGCCAGAAAAGGGCAGGAAAAAGCCTTTTGAATACAAGTTGATGCTCAATGACCTGCCGTTCGTGGAGGCAGAACAACTATTCCTGAAGCACATCGCCACGGTAAGAAGGGTCACGGTTGGAACCAAGAGCAAAAACAAAACTGAGCAGCAGTAGCACAAGCGTATGAGTGACCCGCTTATCATAAACCATCCCGCCATCTTGTCTGATCACGACAAAGTGGCTGCGGGGGTGTGTATGTATGTGTGTAGGGAGGGGAATGACTTTCTACTCTCCTCCACGCATAAAATCGTCGTCACGCACATCGTTCTCTAATTCAAGAGAAGACAGGGATAATGCGTTAGGAAACGCAGTTTCTTAGCGCACAGTCCAAAGATTTGTTAGGCCATTTCCTTGATAGATCCTTGATACGTTTTGGGGATTAAGTGGAGATATGAATACGGAGTTTTAGAAGGAGTGAGAGAAGAGCAACATATCTCGTCATATCTTATCACATCTGCTTTCGTTGGTTTGCCGCTGCCAGCATCTCATCTTTGCTTCTGCTGCATACCTCTCATGCTCACCTGCTATTTGTAGCGGCAACTTGAGCAGCTGCAAAGCGGCACCAAGCTGCAGACAGAGGCGCATACGCCTCGCTCTGCGGCTTACAAAGGGACGTCAGGCCTCGCGCAACCCAGACCGACCTTGGCCGAGACCTTGGTGAGTTCGAACCTACCAGTGAACAGCAAACACTGGCGAAACAGAGTAGTAAAAACCAGAGAAAACGGCAGGCGATCAGAACGGTAGGTGGCGTAGGTGAGCAAGGAGACATGGCGCGACAAATAAAAACTAACAGAGGAATAGTTCTGCTACTCTTCTCGCTCTCTCGCTCTCGCTCTCTCTCTCTCTCTCCTGCACAACCCTTTGTTCCGCTCTTATTTCATAGGATGGCTTTAGAAACTACTCCCAAACTTATTGGGCCAAGGTCTGCTTCTTTGCTCACCTGCTGCCTGTTCGCTCGGGCTCACATAATACTTACATAGGGCATACAGGAGAGCAAGACTAATGCTGGCTTTAAGAAGTCGACTGTCACCTGGAATTTCACGCTGCATGGTTTTTCTTGCTGCTGCTTTTGATAAATTGTTTTGTTGTGTACTTCGGACTATAATTGTGATACAATATGTTTCTTTACCTCTCTTTCTCTCTCTCTCTATCACACACACTTCTCTCTCTCTCTCTCTCTTTCATTCTACACTAATGTTTTTCGTTTTCCCTTGTTTTTGCGCGGGGGGGGGGGGGGATGCTCCTTTATCTTTCTTTGTCCATAGACAAAATGTGACTCAAAATTACTTCCCTCCCCCCCCCCCATCCCCTTTTGTGTGTGTGTGTGTGCCCATAGGCATGAAACATGAAGTAATTTTGAATCACTCTCTCTTCTCTAATAAGCGCAAAGTCACACTGGACAAAAAAGTAATAGCGGAGGACAAACCTGGTGCGATGGCATCTCGAGACGGATTGTATCAATTTAAAGTGGGACAAAATCCACACTGCACGCAATGTGCGGTTGTGTTGACGGGGCACAAAGATTCCCCACCCACTTACGACCTGCTGATTGACAATGTGCCTTTCACCCAGTGTCAAAAGTCGATTGTCGATCTTGCTGGTGACAGTACTTCCCCGAGAGATACAACACAATACCCAACCACCAGAGGTTCACCTGCATATCAAGCCCGCTCACTGGAGGCAGTGGAGCCAGCAGACGCACACGGCCATTCGTCTTCAAGGCTGCTCGTTGATGCACCAGACAAGGGCAACAGTAACAGTGGGGGTCGCCTAGTGCAACCCATCGTAGAGAACCGATCGACAACCCATATCAGGTCGCATGACTCGGATTCCGAAGACGAGACCCCAACGCCTGCTTAACTTCACACGTAATTGATAATATTATCACATGTCTGAACTCAGTGTCAACGCCTGCTTAAACTTTACACGTAATTACATATTTCTGAACACAGTGACATCTTGTTTAAGCGAGTAGTGTGCATTATTTTACGTGTGATGACTTAAGGGGCAGCGTTGTATGGTATATTTACAGGCTAATTAGTAGTTTTTGTCAAAGCGCTGATTGCACTCAGTCTGACAGTCTTCACATTGCTGCAGCCTCTAATAAATAATACAAAGTTGTACGAACCAAAAGTTAGCTTGCCTTTTGGTCACCTGTAGCGCAGTATAAATATCTCCTTTCCGGCTGTGCCGAGCTATTTAGATGGGTTTGGAGTGTGTTATCGCGCAGGGAAATTATCACATGGGGGGGGGGGGGGGGGGATTGGCTCACCTACGCCAAGAACCCGCGCTGCCAACCTACCCCGCCGCGCTTTCGCGCGTCGGGGTGGAGTTGGCAGCGCGTGCTTGGCGTAGGTGCCCTAAACAATTTTTAAGATTCTATTAATAAAATACTTGCTACTCAACCGGAAGCGTAATTACTGTTATCATATTAATACAAATGAAGTAGTTCAAGTGTGAGTTTGGATACAACCCCAAGGGGTAATTACACAACGAACTCTTAATAAAGTCGGATCTCTGGCTGCATTAAGTCCTGACTCCTGAGAGCAGGTGAAATACCAGTAAATAGCAGAGCGGCACTTTTATTTACGTAGATTTCTACTTGTTGCCGCGCCAGACTTGGGTTACAAAATACGCTCGGAACACGACTGAACGTAGATTGTGAGTTTGCTAAGTTGTTTTGTCAGTTCAAGTTATATTCAAGTTGAAAGATATTATTTAACGCAAGCCGCCGGGGTATTTCATATGTAGTTAGCTTGCTAATAAATGATGTGAAGTCGGGGCTCAGTGCGATCCGACTCTACTGAATTCTGAACTTGCTAATGTAGATGTGTCACAAATTCAAACTGCCAAGTTTTCAAAAATTAATTTTACATATCTTCAAGTAGTTCCCTCATCATAGAAAACAATGCCACACTGTAGTACATCCGACTCATCTTAGGCTACTTGACAAGTGTTTTACAAGTGACACATCTTTGTGGTCAAAGAGAACACGTTCTGTCGGATTGAGGAAGGGTTTTCAAAAAAACCACTATGAGCGATGTTAATCATAGTAAAATCGCTGAAAACTACTGTGGGAACTAGCTAGTTTGCATTTTTTTCTTTCATATTCTATACTAAGTTTGAAATTTTATGAAACCTTCTGGTTCAAAACTAGATCGCAGCCCCTTTTTGACATGAAAAATGCATGTTGTTCAAGCCGGCCCTCGCTTTTTTATACGGCAGTGACCAATTTTTGACCGATTTTTGCGGTGTTGATTTTTGGAAGAGGTCGTGCAAATTTCCCATGTCAAAAATGGTGTCTGTGCACTCGTTTTCATTGTTCATTTTTGTAGCGGCTCCTTGTATCTTTGGTGGTCTTCGCTTTTAATAGTTCAATAGGATACTAGTTCAAGAACACTTGTACAAATTTGTTCAATAAAATTCCTCTTCTGTACGACAAACTTACTTGGTGTTTGGTGGTATTTTTTTGCAATGAAAAAATGGAAAGTTATGTTTTGTGATTAGAAATCAGTTTGTATAGGACTATAGAATGTCTAAATCTGTTTGTATACTTGATACACGTAAATTCACAAAGCCTGTCCTTGGTAATTTGAATACACAATGAGATTTCACACAGCGATTTTTCGATGGTATGTCTGGCAAAAACATCACTTTGAAAATCGATGAGAGCGCATCGCTCCTTTCAATTTTATTGTTGAAAATGATGTTTTTGTTTCAAGGCTTCAATGTGGAAAAAGGATTTTATATGAAATTTAGTGGAAGACGTTCAAAACTTACCTCAAACATCAACCTCAAAAATTTCATGTTCAAGCCGGCCCCAACATTTTTCAGCGTGAAGTTTCACGATTGCCTAGGAAATTCTACGGGTTTTTTGGTTGAGCTGGGGAAATAATACTGGAAAAATGGTGTCAGAGGATCCTGTACACATAACTAGTTTCTGATGTGTAAGGAACACATAATGAATGAAGAACGTAAGAATTCAGTTCACTGAGTTTCAAGGAACATATGTATATACTTTTCATTAAAATAGCATTTGTATATGCTGAGCAATTTCAAAGTGAAAACAGGTCGTAATGAATCAAAGCAAAAATGAAAAAATCGTCATAGGAGTTGTATTATTCATTAAATGTTGCTGGAAAGTAGTTAATTTAGCTCCTATCATCAGTGTTCACTAGTTGAACATTCCTGACTTTTTGTAGCTTATTTTTTTCTGTGTCTAAAAATATAAAGTCAGACGTTTTTTGAAGCATGAAACTCGAGAAGGCAGTGACCTTGTGTGCATTTCAGGAGGTCTGTGCACATGTTATGAGGCTTGGAAGAGCATCACAACCGTTCAATATTAAAATATTATATTTCACAAAAAAAATAGAAGGCAAAACTTTATTTGCATTTTGATAAGGAGCTAACTACATATGTATCCATCCAATTCCAAGCACTCTGAAAATAACCTAATTATAGGCTTCCTTCTCTGCAAAAGAGAGGAAACCAGTATGGTGGGAAAATGAAACTACATATGTATCCATCCAATTCCAAGCACTCTGAAAATAACCTAATCATAGGCTTCCTTCTCTGCAAAAGAGAGGAAACCAGTATGGTGGGAAAATGTAGGAGACGGAGGCGGAGGCTGTCAGAGCCAAGCAACAGTAAGGAAACAGAGAGCCATTTCCCAATGTCAGCCCTAACGATAATATTATCCGGCGTAAAAAGTAGTACCGGGCCCGGGTTACTTGTCTTAATATTATCGTTTTCAACCTGCTCAAAAGTATATAAATAAAAACGGATATAACCATATCTTGACGAGATATAGCTCATCTATACATCACTGTGTATATGGGTATAAGAAAAGGTCGCATATTTACCTATCTGCGCCTACAATCCCCCCTCCCCGTCTTATACGGGAACCGTAGTTAATAGGGGTAGATTGGTAAATATCGTCGGTTGAGAGCTTCCACTCCGGATCCGTTTCCTCATGGATGTCCGGCTCCTGAGGAGTCACACAATTGAGCAAACACTAGGAGCCCATGAGCCGCAGTCTTGTTCGATCCTTATCGTTCCGACTCTACTTAGCTCTGTTCATGTTTCCAAAAAGAAAAGAGCTATGTAGAACCCGAGTGACCGTTGGGCTCTGCCCTTCATTCCCGTTGTACGTCGCACGAAAACAAAATGCAAATTTGAGTTTGGACATTTTCGAGTTCAAATTTGAATTTGAATTTTGAACTATCTCCTCCCCCCCTTCTATGGCGATCTGCCATAGACGTACAACGGTATGAACATGTCGCTGTCGTACCATCCTGTCGCCTTGTCCTTCCGCCGTGCCTTTCCGGGTCCATCTATCATAACATAACATGGCACTCTCCAACTCTCCGGCAGGCAATACGGACTCTCCCTCACTTCCCTTGTACTTGTTGATCTCAGAGTCTAGCATCTTTTCTAGTCTGTCTTCAAACTGAACAAAGTGAGATGGGTTAGGTTGTCTTCTTACTTTTAACCTCTCTTTGGGGGCACACTTCTGCTTCACTATGCCTGTGCGCACTTTGCTCTCCCAGCCCTCCCCGTATGTCTTCTCTGCCCACTCATCTCCCCACTCTCTCGCAAGGACTCACTCTCACTCCTTCTAGTTCCTGAACCTCAACTACTTTTTGTTTTCGTTTTAGCTCATTATGCGGTCGTGATGGTGGTTGGTGTGCTTGTCGTCTTACTCTTTTTCCTTCATAAACTATGTTTGCTTCTGTGATCTTGTCACTCTGCTCCCATGTTCTTCCCTTGCTAGGTTGCTCACTCTCTTCATCTGCTCTTCTCTCGTGCTGTACTTGAGGGTCAGATGCATCTGTGAGTGCGTGTGCATGTCCTAGTCCTTCTTTCTTGTACTCTATTTCCTGTCTGTCTCTCATAAAACGCTACTGCCTGCTTAATGCAGTCAATAAATTCATTTTTATGCGAAAGATAATAATCTTTCATAAACAACAAGTAATCGTCCGTAACCGAAGATTTGTGTCTCTTCCCTTGTATTGAACGTACTGACCACGTTCCGGAGTCTATGTGTAGTACTACGCCTGGCTTACTAGCTCTCTCTATCCTATTAGCCTGAAACCTAGGCAACTGCTTGGCCTTACCTATCATACAGGATTCGAAGAACTCTACCTTTCTCTCGTCTCCTACTAGCTTTATGCCTAATGCATTTGCCTGAGCTCTCATCTTCTTAATGCTATAGTGTCCACAAGCATAGTGGAACAATTCTATATCTACCTTTCTAATTGAACCTGGCTTGCGGGGATAAGACACATTTAGTGTTACCTCCCCCGTTTTGCCCTCTGCCTGTCTACGCTCCTCTCTTTCTCTCTTGGGGTTTCCCTCCCCTTTTACCCCACTACACCCCTACTCTGTTTCTGTGGAGGTTCATAACGCTCGTTGATGTCTCATGGGGTGTCGAACTCGTCGTCTCACCTGTAAAGGAGGTCGACATGAGTCTACCCCTGACAAGCACGTCCTTCTCCTCTATCCTTATGGGGTGTTTTAGTATTACCAACTGTCCATTCTGATGGATGATAGACCGATGATGGATATGATCCATCCTGCCGGTCGACGCAATGTTCACGGGTAACCTGGTATCGAGGAGCATAGGCCTTGACACCGTAACTGGTTTGCCGTGTCCGTTGATTCGCGTCACTCTTGCCGTCCCCTCCTGTCCTATCTCACACTCTCCATTACCTGTTACTAGCTTGACAGGAGGTACGGACTTGACGTCATGTAAGATTTCAGGGTTGCACCCTATGTCTCTAGACGACCCACTATCCTGAACTATCGTGTTCTTCCTATCTCGCCCCCTCTCCCCATCTAACACTAGTGCATAGTTCTGTCTGCTGTTCTGGTGTTTTGATGGTGCTGGTGGCTGTGGGGTGTTGCTGTCTTGGGTCTGTGCTGGTGGGGATAGTGTTGCGCGGGCTGCGTGCGCTACATACACTCCCTCTATCGCTCTCACCACGTCTGTCAAGAACTCATCTAGCACTAACTTCCCTTCACTCACTCTCCTCACCTCACCGTTGCTTTCTCTAATGCAGGTTGTCGTGAGTTGTTGTGCGAGCTGTGCTATGTCTCTAAAAGTGATGATGGGTGGTGTGTTGGTGTGTGGCTGAGCTTGGGGTGTTGGACCTGGTTGTAGTGTAAGGGTTGCGGCGGTGCCTCCCCGTCGTTTCCTCTTGGCCTTCCCGGTCCCTGCAACAGCACTGGGCAGTCCGGCAGATGCCGGACTCCCACTTACATCGTGAGTGTCTTTCTTGTTCTTCTGTTCATATTGCTTTACATTCCCTTGTGTACTGCAAATACTCAGTGTCTATTTCCTCATCATCCTGACATGCTGCCATTGCCATGTCATGTCTTATCTCATCAGAACATCGTGAGTCATGGTCATCGTCATACTCATCCATCTCTTCTTCGTCTTCTTCCTCATCACTACTCTCTCTCTAGATCTCTCTGCACTGGCGTGTCGTCTGTCTGTGTGACGTGTGTTGATGGTGTGGTGTGAGGCGTCTGTGTGGTGGAGGTGGGTTTTTGCGGTGCTGGCCCTTGGCGCCTACTCCCCCTCACTTCCCCCTTCGCCTTAATCTTCTCGCTCTCTCCCTCCCTCTGTGGAGTTTGGTCAGTGAATGTGGAGGTGAGGTTGTGTGGTATGACCATCCCTCTCGCTTTCGCATCCTCTCTCAAACCTCTCTCATCAGGATAATAAGGGAATTTAGGAGGGCGCAGGTCAGGGCTAACAGCTAAGTCTAACAATGGGTATTCTTTATCTTGTTTCTCAGCGTGCCGCAAAATATGCCATATTTCAGACAAGAAGCTTGCTCAGCGTTAGGCCCCTTTTTGTCTTTTTCAAGGGAGATCTGACAAGGACTGTTTTTCTTGTTTTCCCGTAACATTTAAGGGACCTCGCTTTGTCTCGACTATACCTCCCAATGGTTGTTGAAGGTGTTTTAGGGGCTGAATTCTGACGCTGTGGGGTGTTTGTGGAGATGCCCCTTGGTAGCTGACTACGAGAGCGTGAGATGGGTGGGGGTGATAAATCACTCCCTTTTGGTGTGGCGGAGGGACTCACTTCGTCACTTTGATTTGATGACAGGGGACGAACTCCTGGCTCAGTCTGGGGTTCCCCAGACTCGAAATTCGCTCTCTCCCTGCCTCTCTCTTCATCAGGGGTTTCCCCAGTTTCGTCTGGGACATCTCCCCCCAGGAAAACGAATAAAGCGTCGCTATCGGTTCCTGTGTCCCCTTCCTGTTCTTCCTCTCTGATGAGGTTTACGTCTTTGTGAGACTTTTTGCTCTTAGTGTTCTGAGGTTTTCCCTTCTTCTTCTTTTTGTCGTTCTTGTCTTCCTTCGCTCTCTTGACTTTTCCTTCGGGGTTTCTTCGCTGGGCAATACTTCTTTGTGTGGCCTTTCTCATTACATTCAAAACAACTTTTTGTCGTTCTTGTCTTCGCTCTCTTGACTTTTCCTTCGGGGTTTCTTCGCTGGGCAATACTTCTTTGTGTGGCCTTTCTCATTACATTCAAAATAAGTGACTTTAAGCCACCACTCTTCCTTCTTCTTAAACTTTCTGTGCTTGCCCTTACCCCCATCCCCCTTATCTCCCTGATCACCTAACATGAGGTTTGTCTCTCTCTTCTGCTTCGTGTTTTTGTCAGGTCTCTCCTTCTTCTCTTCTCCCTAAATGGAGAACTATGCCAGAGGCATCAGTGCCTGGCATGGTGAGTGCGTCACGCTGGCGTTCCTTGACCCAGCTAAAGCTAAGGTTAAATATCCCTACGATCCTGCGAAAGCAATGGAAGTAGTGGAAAGGGAGTTGCCAGACGAGCCAGAGTCAGAGGACACGCCGGACTCCGGATCAGACACTGAAGGCAGCGTCTCAGACGGCGCTAGACCGAGACCTAAAACGAAAAAGGAAGATGGCAAAACACCTGCAGTAGACAAACCGAAAGATTGGGCAAACTGTCAGAAGAACAGAAGACACAGTGGAGAGAGGAGAGAGCGTCTCTCTCTCTCTCTCTCTCTCTCTCTCTCTCTCTCTCTCTCGTTTCTACAACTTGGTCAAGGCCTTAGGCTTTGAGCGCGGTCTCTCTCTCTCTCTCTCTCTCTCTCTCTCTCTCTCTCTCTCACACACACACACACACACACACACACACATATATATATATATATGTATGTGTATGTATGTATGTATGTATGTATGTATGTATTTATGTATGTATATATATACAAAATTCTCTCTCTCTCTCTCTCTCTCAATATCACAAGTATGTATATATGTATGTATATATGTATGTATTTATGTATGTATGTATGTATGTACGAAGGCAAAATGATGCCCTCCCGCGCCTTCTGCTCAGATGAAAATCAAGGTTATCTATCTATCTATCTATCTATCTATCTATCTATCTATCTATCTATCTATCTATCTATCTATCTATCTATCTGCCTACCTACCTACCTACCTACTAAGAGACTGAAGCGCGAGAAGAGAAAACAGTCCAAACGAGCACACACATTAAGAGTAAGAACCATACAGAAAGAGAAGAAACATTATGAACGCATGCGTACACTGCAACTCATTCTGTCTGTCGCTTTCTGTCATTCTGTTGTTGTACGATATTTGCGCACTAAGACAGTGAATGGACCGATAGAGCTAATAGAGGCAGTTAGGGCCAAGTTTGGTTCAATCACGGGGGTCCACAAACATATTAAAGCACAGATATTCGAAGACATGTAACCCAAACCAGGACAAAATGTAGATGCATGGTTGAATGACTATATTGCCCTGAAAGGAGTAGAGAGTCATCGAACACATCCCTTTGACGAGGATGACCTCGTAAGAGGACTCCTTGCAAAGCTCTCACGACACCCCGCATACGGAGAGAATTTCAAAGCACCAACATTTCAACCTACCACCTAACCTAAGACCCAAATTCGATGACCTAGTAGAGAGCGCGAGAGACACATGGGCACTATGGAAAAAGGATAAATGGAATTGGAATAGTTCCGAGTGGTACCATCCAACTAAGGGATGTACTCCTGCTATAAACCCGTATATACTATGATTTTCTCGGTTCCAAGGCTCATAACCTTGAGTAACTCCCATTATGGAACCTTTACCGATCCCTCTCAGGATCAATCCGGGCTACCTAGCAAGACTGTTCACGCAAGATGGAAACGCACTTTAATAACACGTATAAGTAGAAGAACTGAATCGCGGCGACAAAGACTGCCACGTCACAAAACTGACTTAGGTGCGGGTCTGATGCGTATTGACTATGACGGCTAAGTAGTAAGTAATTATAAGACTGATGTAATTATGACTGGTAAGTGATATATTAAAACCTTCCAGTTAACATTGGCATTATTGACTGTCCAGCCCTATTGACAAATCAACTATCCAAGTAACGGTGAGTGAAATTGAAATAAATATGACTAACCGGGAAATCTACGTAAATAAACAAACTGACCTCTCAGCTATTTACTGTTTCACCTACTCTCAGGAGTTAGGGCTTTTTCCAGCCATAGAGACTTTTAATAAGAGTTCGTTGTGTATTTATCCCTTGGGGTTGTATCCAAACTCACAGTCTGGTAGTCAGTTCTGATTGAGTTGATGCCTTCGGATTAAAGTGGCTGTGAGCAACCTGGCTTCTTACGGAGTCTTTCGGCAAACCGCCGCCCGCAGTGAAAGATAGATAGGGTAAGGTCCCTGAGTGACATGTTGATTATAATTATACCAATCAACAATTTCACTTGCTCTCTGGAGTCAGGACTTAATGCAGCCATAGTAGAGATCTTCAATAAGAGTTAGTTGTGTGATTACCCCTTGGTGTTGTATATATCCCGAAACTCACAGAATATCGGTTAGATTCAACTTGCGACTTCTGTCAACTCAGTCAGGCAATATTAAATGATCTGAAGTTGCCAGTGGCATCAGAATAGGCTAGTCATCATTTGATTCACTGTGACTGGCACTGACTAAACGAACTGATCTCATTCTGCATCATGACCACAGTGTATTAATAACATGCCGAGCCTCGGATTCTGAATCAGTCGATCCGACTCAGTGAAATATGATCAGTTTGTATTAAGAACTGACTGCCGGCTCGCTTGGCTTCGCAGTACAATAAGTATCAATTATAGCTCATTTTTCACCCACTAAACGACTTACAATGAAAAACGCCTGCCTTTGGTAGAGGTGGCAAACTTGAAAGATGGAGTGACTGCACCTTCTCTTGCATAAAGAAGTACTCTAATCAATATGTTGAAAGCGTCGAGGAAAGGGTGGAAAAGATTGCGGTGAATTGAAGGAATAACTCAAGGAAATGGAAATAGGTTGTGACGACGTGGAGGAGGATAAAGGAGTTGCTGGCACCAACACTATCAGCGGAATACTTGCCCTGCACGAGAACAAAAACATCAAGAATTTCCATTCACGATAGAGGAAAAGAATAACAACCATAACTAATGAGAAAAGTTTTAGATTCGACGCCTCATATGCTGCGCTGCTTCAGAATGTGATAGGTGTTGCAACTTTTCGTCTGTCTTTTGGAAGGCTGGCGGACCTATTCATATTTCTAAGCATTTATATCGCTGGAAAAAAAAAAAAAAAAAAAAATGCGTACCTACGTTTCGACATGTCTGAGTAAGAGTCACGTAACAAACGATAGTATGATTGCAATAAAGCATTTCTATGACATGCGACAAAGCATAAGCATTCAACAGGCGGGATAGATCCCTTTGCAGGGCGTTGCGATGTGCTAGAATAGGGGTAAGTGGTCTTAGGACAGGTGAAAGACTAGCGACAGACCTCAGTTCAGCATCGACTTCACGTAAGACCGTTTTCTTTCCTCGAGAATCGATTGCAAACCTGATACATACCAGGATTGATAAACATGAGACTGCAGTGCTTGCAGCGCTTCTAAATGAACATCATCTCAATTACCATAATAACTCAAGCGCTGGCAGTTTAATGTGTGTGTTGAGAAGCTGATACGGCGACAGTGTTGAGGTCTTACAAACTGTACGAATGGGGGAACAAGGTTCCTTACTTGGCTTGCCTGGAAGGTGCGTCGATGCAGTAAGTAAAGGATCCTTTGAGAACATCCCAAGTGGTAATAGACGATTTCGGCCCTGTATCTTTATTCTGACACACACCGAAAGGATTGAAGCATCTGACACATACCGCAAGGATTGAGACAAGGCAGAGAGGAAGAGGGAGGAAGGGGAGGGGGGGGGGGGGGGGGGCAAAAGGCAGCAGGAGCATCGAAAAGAACAGAAAGGAAATATTCAATTCATTGGCGCGGAGCGTTGCGGGAGAAGAAGGATCGATATATGGATTGCAGAAAAACCTTAGGACTGTGTTGTATTTGCCCGTGCTCGATCACTATGCTACCATGGGCGTCTCGCCATTGCCCTGCAAACAAGCAGGAGTAATGATATAATAATAATAATAATAATAATAATAATAATAATAATAATAGTGCTTCTCTGTCAATGGCTGATGCATTTCTGCACATGCGCCTCCATCGTCTCACCCGTGAGGGGAGTACGAAGAATTGACGATAGGCTCTAATGACACCCCCGCAAGGGCAGTTCCAACACTTCCAGACGGACCGGTATGTTCAATGAAAATACTGGTCCAGACGGACCGGTATGTTCAATGAAAATACTGGTGGCACCGACGGGAATCGAACTGGCGACAGGGCCCAGATGGTAGAACTTGACCACTGGGCTATCACGGTGTCCAATAATAATAATAATAATAATAATAGTGCCTCTCTGTCAATGGCTGATGCATTTCTGCACATGCGCCTCCATCGTCTCACCCGTGAGGGGAGTACGAAGAATTGACGATAAGCTCTAATGACACCCCCGCAAGGGCAGTTCCAACACTTCCAGACGGGCCGGTATGTTCAATGAAAATACTGGTCCAGAAATAGACCGGTATGTTCAATGAAAATACTGGTGGCACCGACGGGAATCGAACTGGCGACAGGGCTCAGATGGTAGAACTTGACCACTGGGCTATCACGGTGTCCATAATAATAATAATAATAATAATAATAATAATAATAATAATAATAATAATAATAATAATAATAGTGCTTCTCTGTCAATGGCTGATGCATTTCTGCACATGCGCCTCCATCGTAATAATAATAATAATAATAATAATAATAGTGCTTCTCTGTCAATGGCTGATGCATTTCTGCACATGCGCCTCCATCGTCTCACCCGTGAGGGGAGTACGAAGAATTGACGATAAGCTCTAATGACACCCCCGCAAGGGCAGTTCCAACACTTCCAGACGGACCGGTATGTTCAATGAAAATACTGGTCCAGACGGAGCGGTATGTTCAATGAAAATACTGGTGGCACCGACGGGAATCGAACTGGCGACAGGGCCCAGATGGTAGAACTTGACCACTGGGCTATCACGGTGTCCAATAATAATAATAATAATAATAATAGTGCTTCTCAGTCAATGGCGAATGCATTTCTGCACATGTGCCTCCATCATCTCACCCGCGAGGGGAGTACGAAGATTTGACGATAGGCTCTACTGACACCCCCGCAAGGCAGCTCCAAGCCTTCCAGACAGACCAGTACTTTCAAAGAAAATATCCTTTGAAAATATTGGCACCGACGGGAATCGAGCTGGCGACAGGTCCCAGATGGTAGACTTTAACCACTGGGCTATCGCGGTGCCACTAATAATAATAATAATAATAATAATAATAGGCTTCCTCAGACTATAGCATCAGATCCAGATCCTGGACATGTGCCTCCATTGGGTCACCAGGGTCAGCCGATCCCAACGCATTGTCAGAACACCAAACAGACATAGCAGCAACAGCAACAGCAGGGGCAGATGGGGGCTGTGAAGTGCATGAAGAGCTAGATGCGAGGGTGTTAGCTGAAGAGAAGAACTCGGAGACACTACGCTGCACTCCCGAACCCCTCTCTCTAGCCAGGACGTCCACACTGCGCGGACGGCCGCGCCGCGCAACATCAACGTCACTTGGGGGAGAGGGTGGGACAGAAGCTGATGGAACCTCAGTGAGGTCAATCACGTCCTCGCCCCCATCCTCCACCCCAAGCTCCTCCCTTTTACCCTCCCTAGCAGACCAACACTCAGACACATATGATCCAAACAACACATCCAACTTTGGAGGGGGACGCAACGCTGTAACCCCTAACAACGCAGCAAGCCTAAAGTTACTGCGGAAGCGCGACTTCCCCTGAAAAAGCTTACAAAACAATCGTGATTGATCCACAGGCGACATATCATCCCAACCCTGCCGCACAGAGCCCTCCCGCTCCCGCCCAAGCAACACATCCTCCACCACAACCTCACCACCTACGACCTCACCACCCTCCTCACTCCCTCCATCCCCCTCAGCACCCCCCACAGCCATGCCACCGAGCCTCTGCATACTCAGCAACAGCTGCTTACGTCTCCCCTCATGCATGGGGCAATCCCATAAGAAGTGCGCAAGGGACTCATTGACATCATCATGACAACAGAAGCAGCGAGGGGACATGCCACTGACCAACTTGCTGCGGTACAACCGAAGGCGGTTGTTGCAGCTGAGCAACCTTCTCCGAAGCAGATTATGATGCGCATCATCAAGGGCTACCCATCTTGGGAACTCCTTAGTTCCAAAGACTTGTCTTAGGATGACTCGCAGGCCATCAGTAAGATCGCTGCCTGCCTCTCGCTTGTCCCACATCAGTTGCTGCACCATCTTGACGTCCTGCTGAAGGGCCCACTTGTCCACAGTCGAACTCCAGCCCTCGAGGTCCTTCTCTGAGCTATTTAGGAGCTCCTGAAGCCCTTGTTGTAGATCCATTGAGTCCCTGATAGCGCCTTCGGCCTCCGCAGTCCAGTCGGATTTGACTTGAGATGCGATGACAGGAAATCGCTTCTCCGGTAGAACACGCAGCCGTCCATAGAACTTCAGTTGCGCCGCCCGCCGCAAACGCTCCGCACTCAAAGAGCGCGCCAGAAAGAGTGTAATCCACTTGCTTGTCTTAGGGCTGATGCCGAGAATCATCCTCATGGGGCGCAGCATTGCTGCCTCCAGCTTGGTGAGCTGCGATACGGGGGCACGCCAGACATCGAAGGCGTACTTCAGCTTGGCCCCCACAAGTTGATTCCAGCACATGAGACGATACCTAGCTTGTATCTCACCTGCACACCACAAAGAGTACCAACCTGCGGTGGCGACTTCAGTGACACGCGTAGCCCGCAGGGCCTGCTCCTTCCACTTCAGGTCGTCGGTGATAACCACTCCCAGGTACTTGTACTGACTGGTGACACAAAGCTTCTGGCCGCGAAACCACACCACGGGCTCACCTCGCTCCCTGATACTTGGTCGTTTCGCCTTGCTCGACGTGTAAATGGGCATGATTTCCGTCTTGCCGGGCTTCAAGTTGACTTCCAGCCGGTAATCTTCCGCGAACTTGGCCACAACATTGACCATCTTCTGGAGCTCGGTGCGACTGTGAGCGATGAGGGCCACGTCGTCCGCGTATAGAAGTGCCTTGATGTCGTTCAGCCGCTTCACATCCGTGATCTTGAGGGCACTCGCCAGCCGATCACACAGCTCATCCATAAAGACGTTGAAGAGTGTGGGAGAGAGAGGGGACCCCTGTTGGACGCCTACACCCTCCAGTACTTCGGGGGTGAGTGCTCCATCAACTAGCACTTGCGACGAAGTCTGCTCGTAGCACCTGCGTAGCGTGCGCCAGAACTTGCCCCTTACACCCAGCTTCCAGAGCCTCTCAAATAGGCCATCTCTCCAAACAGACGGGAAAGCCTTGCGTAGATCGACGAACAGGACATACGACTCCCGCTTCTGCTGCTGACGCCCCTTCAACCTCTGCCAAAGGGTAAAGACCTGATCCGTAGTGCGACGCCCCGGGCGGAAGCCTCCCTGCTCTGGACGTAGCTTATCCGGGCCATCCACGAAGAGCGTTAGACGAGTAGCTAATAAGGACAGATACAGCTTACCAAGGCAACTAATAATCGAGATATCCCTCCAGTTGTCAGGATCCGTAGGATCCCCACCCTTGGGGATATTGACGATGATTCCCTTGCCCCAAGCTTTTGGAGTCCTCTCGGCTTCTCGAATCCAGTTGAAGTACTGCGTTAAGTAGTCATTGATGTAGGCGCCGCCATACTTGAGCATCTCCTGTATGCTGCGTAGGCCTCCCGGCGCTGCTGAATGAGCTCCTTTAGCTCCCCGTCGAACCAATTGTTGGTGAAACGGGGTCGTATACATCTGGAGCCAAGGACCCGGTGCGCCGCCATTCGGAAGGACTGCGCCACTCGCTCGGTGACGTCATCTACCACCCGTTGGCTGTCGGCACCACCCGATAGGTCAAGCTCAGGCAGCTGATGCACTCCAAGCTTCTGTAGGCAATGCTGGAATACGTCATCGAACTTGTCGCGTAGATAATCCAGCGCTTGCTTCGCAGCGTGATCATTACCCGAGACACCAGCACCAATAAGCTTATCAACACGAAAGGACCTGTAAGGTTTCGCAGCCCGCTTCGGCCGGCGCTGGCCGCTCCACGTCAGTTCGGCCCATACTGCCTTGTGGTCCGTATCAAGATCATCTTCGCATACTCCGAACTTTGCTCCAGATGCCAAGCCAGGCGACGCGCAGATGTAATCGAGGAGGTGCTTGCCTGTGCCCATGCCGCGCTGCTCACGCCGGGACCACCAGTAGGATCCTTCCACTGGGCACGAGAAGCCGCTCAGATTTCGCAGGCCCGAAGCGACGAGGACAGCCGCGAGTCTCTTGCCGTTCTCCGAACGTACCGGTGCTCCCTTATCATCGACCTCCCCGTGCTGACCGACGATGCCCTCCTCTTTTTGGCTGCATGCCGGCCCGAGCTTCGCGTTGGCATCCGCCACCGTGACCACAAGACCTTTGGCTCCAAAAAAAGCTATAGCTGCCTGCCAGGCCGCATACGCCTCTGACGACTCTTCTTCCTGCGTTTCCTGGGGAAAGTAGCCGTTGCCCACATAGATATCCTGAGCGCCGGTAACACCCGAGGCGATACGCAGCCACACTTGCTGCCGGTGGTCGACGGGGGCTGACACCAGGTTGCAATACGGACCAAGGAAGTTAGCCACCGCGAATAGAACCCCACCCTTGCAGCGATTTTTCTCGCTGACCTCCGCAGGTTTTCCAAAAATCCGGAATCCATCCAGGCTGCATTTGGAAAGTTGCTTCTTGCCCATGCGGTGCTCCTGAGCCCCGATGACTAGCCAGCCCTCGTGCTTGTAGAATGATGCCCATTCCGCCGTGCCTACGTTGTCATATCCCGTTTTACCCTGCCAGTTGTGACTCGCGACGAGTAGCTTGAAGCCGGTATCGAACTGCTTGGAGCGGTGCTTCTTGGCTCGTTTCCGGACCCGACGGCCGCGCTTGGCTTCCGCCCTCGTGCTGCCCCCCTCTGCAGGTGCTTGCGCAGGTTGGTCCCCCACTGCACTGGCCGCCGAATGCAGGGGCACCACATGCACATCAGCACACTCAGACACACACTTAGGTGCATCGGCAGCCAATGCCGAAGACACCACCTGCACATCATCGACACATTCTTCATGCAGAGGCAAGACGCGATATCCCGTCGCAGCTTCCTCCTTCCGGACCGCCGCTTCCCCACGCAGATGGATGCGAATAAGCCTTCAGACACGTTCCCTGTCCCTGAACCTGCGCCCAAGGGCCACATTGACCCCTCTGCCGAAGAATTTGAGATGTTTGAGTTGCTGCAACGCCGTCTGCCTGCTGTCATCGTCCTCGTAGACCAGCTCCAGGTGACGAGACATTCGCTGGCCTTGCCACTCCATTACCGGGACCACCAGACCAAGACCGCTCATTTTGGAGGCGATCTCCTGTAGATTGGCGCGTTCTGAGAGCCCCCAGACAATCAGATTACGCCCGTCCCTGTCGTACCGATCTACCCGCCGGTACCGTCGAGGCGGCGGTGCCATCTGCCATATAGCGCCGATCGCCTTATGTTGAAGCGCCGACCCGTGTGCCAGGTTTGGGGAGGAAGGATGAGGCGCAGCTAAGATAGCCTCTCCACGTGGTTCAGGAATTCCGTCATATACGCGAGCCCTCATCCTCCCATCCTGGGACATCGGGCCAGAGCCCGTCGAAGAGGCATTCCCACGGGGATTGTCCAGGTCTTCGGCGATTCTACCTTGTCCCATAAGGGCCACAGTGGTAGCTCCGTGCTTCGCGTATTTGTAATCCATTGAGAGTAGTAGACGGCCAATGTCGCTGGCCATCACCGCCGCGCCTCTTTACGCCGAGGAAAGCGCCCGTCCATGCAAATAGCATCGGCGGTATCTGCAACACACACTACACGCATTTCCGCCGGTGTCACTGGACGCTGCCGCGTCGCTTCGTGCCCTTCGGCGCCCGCCAGCACCCCCAGCGTCGCCAGAACCTGCCTCACGCACTACACACACTCTCCATCGCATCGCCAACGCCTCTACTCTCATGCCTTATGGACTTTCAGCTGCTCCTAACAATACACATCATGAGGTACGGGTGTCCCCGAGTGGAGCCAGATCGGACGGCGTGCCGCTGAAACTCCTTCCCCCACGTGGGTATAGAAGGCGCGAACCTAGCGGTACCTATAGGGTCTTACAGACAAGTATAGTAATCCCAGCCGAAGCTGCTCAGTTAGAAATGCAACGGTGGAGGGTGTGAATGCATGGGGCAAGGCACGGCAACGCAGCAAGGCACTGGCAAGGCATTGGGACCGACTGAAGCCCCTCTCCAACGTGCGCTCATCATGTGTTCCAGTTAGGCAACCCCGAAGAAGCGAAGATAGGGAGGAGACAAAACCCAGATAGGATGAAGATAGGATTAACATGAAGCCGAAATGGAGCCGAGTTGGAGCAGGTCAACTCAGCCCCATCTCGGCTCAATGTGAATCCTATCTTCAACCCATCTCGGTACTGTTTCCTCCGAATGCTCACCTCAACAAGATCACCGGAACTGGAAGCCCCCAGGCATTTACTCGGCAGGAAATTCGGCGAAAATGGGCTAACCAGGAAACCAGACCCAAACCAACAGCCAAGAAAAACGAGCCAACCAACAATCCAACAGACAACTCCACAACCTGCCTGGCCGAACCCCTACCGAGTAAATGCCCAGTTGAGAGTTGCGCATATCCCGGTGACCGCCCTCCCCAAGCGGTCACCTTCGTGGGGAGAGGCCCAACCACCTCCTCTTCCCATGGAGTGCCATCTTGTGCACCCCTCCAGAATAATAATAATAATAATAATAATAATAATAATAATAATAATAATAATAATAATGAATAATAATAATAAATAATAATAAATAATAATAATAATAATACTACTACTACTATATCTGAGGCATCAGTTAATGGCATATCCTCAACGGACATAAGCCTCCAATACCCTTGTTCGAGGTCCTCCACCCCCCCGTGTCAGTCTCTCGCCTGATGATCGGGGCCACCGATGGAGCTCCTGAGGGCAAGACTGCACTAAGCCGAGGTTATTCCGCAGTCCCAGCAACCTCTTGCAAGACGTCACCGAATGTGCAAGTGCATACACCAAGCGCGGTTGCTAGAGCTGCCTCGAAACCCCACCCATAACAATCTGGTGTCTGCTGGGTCCTGGGCTATCAACCAGCATATGCGGAGTTTAAGATCTTTTACGCGCGCAACGACCCTCCTCCCCAGCATCTACCACCAAAGGGTTATGAGTTGGCGTCACAGTTTAACGCCTTGAGGCCATTGGGCTGGAACTCTGTTTAGCAAGTGTGACTAGGTTTTTTCATCGGGATTTCCCTCAAATATGTCACAGTCAACACTCCAAGGAATAATAATAATAATAATAATAATAATAGTGTATCTCCTGCCAATTGCTGAGCCAAAAGGCCATGTGCATCCAGTCCTCCATTCCATAAGGAAAGTCTCCACACCAATCGGTGGAATAAAGGAAGTGACGGCATAGAACATTACTCTAGGAGCTTTATACCAATCAGCCCATGGAAAGGACCGATGGCCTATGTACTCCCTAAATAATAATAATAATAATAATAATAATAATAATAATAATGGTAATAATAATAGTGCTTCTCTGTCAAT
>WBZZ01006153.1:40000-68218 GCA_019918135.1 Paulinella micropora
CGAGGCAGCTCACAAAGAAAAGGCATGATGAAACAGCGACCTATATGTGCTGCGACCACCTGCACTCCCAGCTGAGTGGCCTACAGATTGGCAACATCAAGGGAAGACGTCAGAAGACAGGCAGAGCACGATTTACTGTTTGGTGATAAACACACTAAGGGAACAGCCAGCACAGGGATGGTCATGCAAGTGTCGAAACCAACTGACAGAGGCACCATGCAACCACCATGGAATCCACACCTCCTGCAGGCCGCACAATAAGGAGATATCCATGTCACGCAAGGGGGCGGTAGCACCGCTGAGTGAGACGGCGACATGCTTGGCGGCAGGCGGCAGGTGCGCGCCCAGAAAGCTGCGCAAGGTCTTGAGAACGGGCTCCTTGGACAGCTGGTCCCCTACCGACTACAGACACCAGCACAAGACAAGCCCCCAACATGCAGAATGTAGACACATGCTTGGATGCTTACCCATTAATGGCTCTGTCAACATGTTAGGTATACACTTTAGAAATACATTTTAGAGTGCGTGTGTTGTGAGCGGGGACGTTTGGGAAGTGTGAGCACGAGCTAAGTGTGTTGAATGGTGGGCGTACCTTGAGATCAACCTGGAATGATAGATGCTCCAAGATATTTTTGCCTTTCGTTTTTTCTCGGTCCGACAACTCCTGGAAACTATGCAGAAAGTCAAAAGTACTTTGAAGGAAATACTGTCGTCCGAGGACTCACCTTGAATCTGACATGCGTCCTCTCTGTTTGGAACGAGAAAGTGAGGGAAGAAACAGAAAACTGTGTTTTAAAAAAAAAAGGCGAAAATGAAGATGAAGAAGAAGAAAGGACAATTGCAGAACAAACAAGAATAAGTAGTAGGAGTCGTAGCAGTAGCGTAGTAAAAGTTGTTGTTGTTGCTGTAATAGGAATATTATAGTAGTAGTATAGTAATATAGTAGTATAGTAGTAGTAGTAGTAGTAGTAGTAGTAGTAGTAGTAGTAAGTAGTAGTAGTAGTAGTAGTAGTAGTAGTAGTAGTAGTAGTAGTAGTAGTAGTAAGCACAAAAAAAAAATAATAATAATAATAATAATAATAATAGTGCTTCTCTGTCAATGGCTGATGCATTTCTGCACATGCGCCTCCATCGTCTCACCCGTGAGGGGAGTACGAAGAATTGACGATAAGCTCTAATGACACCCCCGCAAGGGCAGTTCCAACACTTCCAGACGGACCGGTATGTTCAATGAAAATACTGGTCCAGACGGAGCGGTATGTTCAATGAAAATACTGGTGGCACCGACGGGAATCGAACTGGCGACAGGGCCCAGATGGTAGAACTTGACCACTGGGCTATCACGGTGTCCAATATAATAATAATAATAATAATAATAATAATAATAATAATAATAATAATAATAATACTATATCTGAGGCGTACTGATGCAGCTTATGGCATATCCTCAACGGACATAAGCCTCCAATACCCTTGTTCGAGGTCCTCCACCCCCCCGTGTCAGTCTCTCGCCTGATGATCGGGGCCACCGATGGAGCTCCTGAGGACAAGACTGCACTAAGCCGAGGTTATTCCGCAGTCCCAGCAACCTCTTGCAAGACGTCACCGAATGTGCAAGTGCATACACCAAGCGCGGTTGCTAGAGCTGCCTCGAAACCCCACCCATAACAATCTGGTGTCTGCTGGGTCCTGGGCTATCAACCAGCATATGCGGAGTTCAAGATCTTTTACGCGCGCAACGACCCTCCTCCCCAGCATCTACCACCAAAGGGTTATGAGTTGGCGTCACAGTTTAACGCCTTGAGGCCATTGGGCTGGAACTCTGTTTAGCAAGTGTGACTAGGTTTTTTCATCGGGATTTCCCTCAAGTATGTCACAGTCAACACTCCAAGGCAGATTTACTATATCTGAGGCGTGCTGATGCAGCTAATGGCATATCCTCAACGGACATAAGCCTCCAATACCCTTGTTCGAGGTCCTCCACCCCCCCGTGTCAGTCTCTCGCCTGATGATCGGGGCCACCGATGGAGCTCCTGAGGGCAAGACTGCACTAAGCCGAGGTTATTCCGCAGTCCCAGCAACCTCTTGCAAGACGTCACCGAATGTGCAAGTGCATACACCAAGCGCGGTTGCTAGAGCTGCCTCGAAACCCCACCCATAACAATCTGGTGTCTGCTGGGTCCTGGGCTATCAACCAGCATGCGGAGTTCAAGATCTTTTACGCGCGCAACGACCCTCCTCCCCAGCATCTACCACCAAAGGGTTATGAGTTGGCGTCACAGTTTAACGCCTTGAGGCCATTGGGCTGGAACTCTGTTTAGCAAGTGTGACTAGGTTTTTTCATCGGGATTTCCCTCAAATATGTCACAGTCAACACTCCAAGGCAGATTTACTATATCCGAGGCGTGCTGATGTAGCTAATGGCATATCCTCAACGGACATAAGCCTCCAATACCCTTGTTCGAGGTCCTCCACCCCCCCGTGTCAGTCTCTCGCCTGATGATCGGGGCCACCGATGGAGCTCCTGAGGGCAAGACTGCACTAAGCCGAGGTTGTTCCGCAGTCCCAGCAACCTCTTGCAAGACGTCACCGAATGTGCAAGTGCACACCAAGCGCGGTTGCTAGAGCTGCCTCGAAACCCCACCCATAACAATCTGGTGTCTGCTGGGTCCTGGGCTATCAACCAGCATATGCGGAGTTTAAGATCTTTTACGCGCGCAACGACCCTCCTCCCCAGCATCTACCACCAAAGGGTTATGAGTTGGCGTCACAGTTTAACGCCTTGAGGCCATTGGGCTGGAACTCTGTTTAGCAAGTGTGACTAGGTTTTTTCATCGGGATTTCCCTCAAGTATGTCACAGTCAACACTCCAAGGCAGATTTACTATATCTGAGGCGTGCTGATGCAGCTAATGGCACTTCCTCAACGGACATAAGCCTCCAATACCCTTGTTCGAGGTCCTCCACCCCCCCGTGTCAGTCTCTCGCCTGATGATCGGGGCCACTGAGGGCAAGACTGCACTAAGCCGAGGTTGTTCCGCAGTCCCAGCAACCTCTTGCAAGACGTCACCGAATGTGCAAGTGCATACACCAAGCGCGGTTGCTAGAGCTGCCTCGAAACCCCACCCATAACAATCTGGTGTCTGCTGGGTCCTGGGCTATCAACCAGCATATGCGGAGTTTAAGATCTTTTACGCGCGCAACGACCCTCCTCCCCAGCATCTACCACCAAAGGGTTATGAGTTGGCGTCACAGTTTAACGCCTTGAGGCCATTGGGCTGAATAATAATAATAATAATAATAATAATAATAATAGTGCTTCTCTGTCAATGGCGAATGCATTTCTGCACATGTGCCTCCATCGTCTCACCCGTGAGGGGAGTACGAAGAATTGACGATAGGCTCTATGACACCCCCGCAAGGACAGTTCCAAGCCTTCCAGACGGACCGGTATGTTCAATGAAAATACTGGTCCAGAAATGGACAGGTATGTTCAATGAAAATACTGGTGGCACCGACGGGAATCGAACTGGCGACTGGGCCCAGATGGTAGAACTTTGACCACTGGGCTATCACGGTGTCAATAATAATAATAATAATAATAATAATAATAGTGCTTCTCTGTCAATGGCTGATGCATTTCTGCACATGCGCCTCCATCGTCTCACCCGTGAGGGGAGTACGAAGAATTGACGATAAGCTCTAATGACACCCCCGCAAGGGCAGTTCCAACACTTCCAGACGGGCCGGTATGTTCAATGAAAATACTGGTCCAGACGGATCGGTATGTTCAATGAAAATACTGGTGGCACCGACGGGAATCGAACTGGCGACAGGGCCCAGATGGTAGAACTTGACCACTGGGCTATCACGGTGTCCATAATAATAATAATAATAATAATAATAATAATAATAGTACTAATACTAATACTGATACTAATACTAATAAATAAATAATAATAATAAAAAATAATCCTCAATAATAATAATAATAATAATAATAATAGTGCTTCTCTGTCAATGGCTGATGCATTTCTGCACATGCGCCTCCATCGTCTCACCCGTGAGGGGAGTACGAAGAATTGACGATAGGCTCTAATGACACCCCCGCAAGGGCAGTTCCAACACTTCCAGACGGACCGGTATGTTCAATGAAAATACTGGTCCAGACGGACCGGTATGTAATAATAATAATAATAATAATAATAGTGCTTCTCTGTCAATGGCTGATGCATTTCTGCACATGCGCCTCCATCGTCTCACCCGTGAGGGGAGTACGAACAATTGACGATAAGCTCTAATGACACCCCCGCAAGGGCAGTTCCAACACTTCCAGACGGACCGGTATGTTCAATGAAAATACTGGTCCAGAAATAGACCGGTATGTTCAATGAAAATACTGGTGGCACCGACGGGAATCGAACTGGCGACAGGGCCCAGATGGTAGAACTTGACCACTGGGCTATCACGGTGTCCATAATAATAATAATAATAATAATAATAATAATAATAACAATAATAATAATAATAGCAACAAGGTCGAAAAAGGGATGTCTGTGTGAGACCCGGGGGGGGGGGGGGGGGGGGGGGGGGGGGGATGTCGCAGAAGAACAATACACAGAAGACGAAGCCAAAAAAGGTCGCTTGACTAATAGAAATGTTACCGTCGGAGGGTGGCTTTGTGAAACTTGGTGAGTAGGGAATGATAATGGGGCATCTGCCGATTGCCTGGGCATGTAAGAGAGGTGAGCCAAGAGAGGGGACATAAAGAAGAGAGGCACTGACAACCGAAGGGATATTACGTGTTTGCTTCTGTGAAAACTGTATCTTTCATACGTTTGAATTGCGCATTTTTAAATGCGGAGAGAAGCACGAATCTTATGGTTGAGGTGTTGATGGGACTTTGTAGACACAGACGGGCTGGCAGCAGGCAGCAGGGACCGCACTGGCTGCAGAACTTGTGCATGGGAGGAGGCCGATCCAGATTGTTTCCACAGTGAGCACAACAGTCTCCAAAGACCTACAAGAGTGGCACATATGCATAAGACAAGCATATTTCTGTAGTAACTGGATGGAATAGCTAGATGCCGACAGCCAGCTAGCTAGATGCCGACAGCCAGCCAGCACACAGTGAACGCAAGAAAGGCGGAGTTGACTGCTTAGGGCAGGCTTAGCCAAGCAAAAGGGTAGGAGCGAGGCCAGAGGTAGGACGGGGGGACGGAGGAGGGGGGGGGGGGGAATAGGCAACTGGGGTTTGTTGCTGGAGGTGCTGGATGGCCTCGAGCACCAGCTCCAAGCGCGCCACCTAGCAGCCACAACCCACTCTTCTAAACCTTCCGAAGAAGAAGAAGAAGAAGAAGAAGAAGAAGAAGAAGAAGAAGAAGAAGAAGAAGGAGGAGGAGGAGGGGTACGGTTGGACTGTGTCGAAAGGGCATCAAGCCAAATATTGACTCGGGTATCTACCACAACAGAAAGACACATGAATGTTGGTGCCAAGGTGTAAGCAAATATGTATACATGTAAATATTTATCATACTAAACACATACATATGCCACTATTTTCATATGCACTTACATATATGATGCGCAAATACATATAGTTGCACGTATGTATTAAATGAATGCATGTTGGTTATACGCAAAATTATCGTATGATTTTAATTTAGAGTATTCTCATGTAATGTGATGGAGTGCAGTACACAATTACTCGCAAATTAGTTGCGGATACATGCTGATAAAATGCTATAGCCGTCTGATGTGCTGCTGCGGACATTCCAAATTGCAGGCACTTGCAGAGTGTACGCACAGCGCGACGTACCGTGAGGAGCGGTGAGTGGCCGGTGGTCCAGCCTTTGGCATGCATGTGCTCCGCCGCCGACAGAGCGATCTTATCACAAGCTGCCTGCATCGACACGCGCTCCTGGTGCCTACACACCGCAGCACAGCCATAGCAGCCGCTCTCAGCAAAGCCGCAGCCGTCGCCGTAGTAGTAGTAGTAGTAGTAGTAGTAGTAGTAGTAGTAGTAGTAGTAGTAGTAGTAGTAGTAGTAATTCAGTGGTGGTAGTAGAGCAAAAGTGTATAGCAGCAGTGGTAATTTCAGTACCAGCAGCAGCAGCAGTAGTAGTAGTAGTAGTAGTAGTAGTAGTAGTAGTAGTAGTAGTAGCAGCAGCAGCAGCAGCAGCAGTAGTAGTAGTAGTAGTAGTAGTAGTAGTAGTAGTAGTAGTAGTAGTAGTAGTAGTAGATGTATGCTAGGCGATCTCCCCAGCTCGTATGGGCCTGCTTTATGCAGCAAGGTGACGCTACCTGCGATAGATGTGCCGGGAGAACTGGTCGGTCAGAACCTAAAGCCAGTCCAGCACATGAATGGAACACGAATGGAGAGAACAAATGCTACAACTAAGCCAAAATATCAAACACACGGTGAGAACAGGTACCGAGGCCAAACACCACGTAGCTGCATACATTTCTGCTGCGAGGTCGACTTTGAAAATGTGGAATGCTGTGCGTGTATAAGATCGGTGCGCGCATAAACAAACAAAAGGGAGGCTGTTGCGGTTGCTGTTGTTCACACGTCCAAGCGCCGCCCACCCACCACCACCAACCCAAATGGTCTAGGTTTTTCTGTGGTGGTATGCAGTCAATATTACTCGTACATGTAAGAGCTTACAGGTGAGATACAACTGCAAATGAGAAATGTGATGTCCTGTGGATTGTCTGGATTTGTTTCAGAGATGGGCTTTCCAAGCAGGCAGTGAATAGGAACATACGTATAAACACCACTAATGAAAAGTAAAATAAACATAATAATACACATTACATAATTAACGAATAGCATGAACACACGCGCAAATATTTAACGTACGTTACTTACAGGGAAATTTAAATGCATGCAATAAACATACATAAACATGAAATTTGAGATACCTAAATTTGCTATGTTTTGTATATATGTAATATGTATACATGCATACACCTGCATACATTCATACATGCAACCATCCATGCATGCATGAATACATTCATACATTCATGTATGTAAATATATTCGTAGATCCTGACTACACCTGGACGCATACAACATATACGAATAGATTAATTCTATACTTTTGCACTCATGCATACAAAAGTTACTGTCTTCGTATATGCGTAAGCAAGCATGCATGCATGCAAGTAAGTAAGTAAGTAACCGAGCAAGCAATCAAGAAGTAAGTAATCAAGTAAGTATGTAAATATTCATGCATGCATACAGGGTATGTTGTACGTGTGTCCATGTGTGGGGCAGGCAGGTTGTGCGGAGACCACTAAGGCCAGGCAGCTGCGCGGGCCCGTGGCTTGCCAACTGGCCAACGCACCCTGGACTGCGCTCTGCAGCAACTACCACCACCCGTCCACACATCACAGCGAGCCAGCACAGCAAACACGTCCACAGCGCACCACCCCAACAACGACAGCACAGAGGGTGAGAGATACAAAGAAGTGAAAGAACACAGAAAACACTTAGAAGCTGCACACAGGAGTTTGGAAGATGTCTGCTTTCGCTGCTATGCGCTTCACCTGAGCAAACTGGCTGGCGATTACGGTGTCGGCGCGTTGCTGTGCGGGGGAACCATCTTCTGGAAACCTGGACCCACACACCGGCCCGCCGTCGGAAGAGGCACAGCCGAAGATGCAAACACAGGCTGGATCTCACAGCAGGCAAACCGAAACCTTACTTTGAAAACTATATGCTTGCGAAACCCACCTATCTTTCTATTACAGCAGAGCTCGCAACATGCAAAGTGACCATTTCTCTTTGTAGAGTTTGGTTTGTTCGCCTTTGAACCAAAAGTCCAACACGGAGGAGGCTGCCTCCGGAATGGACTCTGTACAAAACCAAAAATCGTTGGCAGTTATTCCAAGAAGGTAACTGCCCCTCCCCCCCCCCCCCCCTCGTACACACACACACACACACACACCACCCCAGCCCCAACCCCCCTCCAAAATAGTTCGCCCAGGCATCTTCCGCAGGCCAAGTGCATGCAAGGCACAACTCTACCATGCTACCTTGCACGCCAGGAGCGTTGCCCATCCCCCACGAGGCCGGTGGCGGTGAGGAGGGCGCGGCGTCGGTTAGCTTGGGCTTCTTGCGCGGGGGCGGCAGTGGGTCCTGCGGCTGAGCGGGCTGAGGCGGCGGCGCCTGCCAGTGCGACATTGGCATGTGCACTCTGTGCAGCAGCAGCCTCGCGCACCAAGCGTTGCGTCTGTTGCTGTGTACGTGCGCTACAATAGCGGGCAGGTAGATATGATGCTGTCAGTAGTCAATGCAACTTCGAAGTCTCTAGTTGCCCTGCGAGCTTAATCAAAAGGCAGTTATACGCTCTTTCTTGTGTCCATCGTAAACTAAAAAGGGGTTGGGGTTTCTTCTTCTTCTTGTTGGAGGGAGACGGGCTGGAGGGCAATTTAGAAGAAGAAGAAGAAGAAGAAGAAGCAGAAGCAGAAGCAGAAGCAGAAGAAGAAGAAGAAGAAGAAGAGGAAGAAGAAGAAGAAGAAGAAGAAGAAGAAGAAGAAGAAGAAGAAGAAGAAGAAGAAGAAGATGAAGATGAAGAAGAAGAAGAAGAAGGAGAAGGAGGAGGAGAATAATAATAATAATAATAATAATAATAATAATAATAATGATGATGATAATAAGAAGAAAAAGGAGAAGACAGAAGGAGAAGACAGAAGAAGAAGACAGAAGAAGACAGAAGAAGAAGAAGAAGAAGAAGAAGAAGAAGAAGAAGAGGAAGCAGAAGCAGAAGCAGGAAGCAGGAAGCAGGAAGCAGGATGCAGGAAGCAGGACGCAGGAAGCAGGAAGCAGGAAGCAGGAAGCAGAAAGCAGAAAGCAGAAGGCAGAAAGCAGAAGAAAGAAGAACGAAGAAAGAAGAAAGAAGAAAGAAGAAAGAAGAAAGAAAGAAGAAAGAAAGAAGAAGAAAGAAAGAAGAAAGAAGAAGAAAGAAAGAAGAAAGAAGAAAGAAAGAAGAAAGAAACAGGCAGAGGAAGACAGAAGAAGACAGAAGAAGACAGAAGAAAGAAGACAGAAGAAGAAGACACAGAAGAAGGAGGAAGAAGGAGGAAGCAGACAAGAAGAAGGAAGGAGAAGAAGGAAGAAGAAGGAAGAAGAAGAAAGAAGAAGAAGGAAGAAAAAGAAGAAGGAAGAAGGAAGAAGAAGGAAGGAGAAGGAGAAGGAGAAGAAGAAGAAGAAGAAGAAGAAGAAGAAGAAGAAGAAGAAGAAGAAGAAGAAGATGATGATGATGATGAAGGCAATAAAGAAAGAAGACGAAGACAAAGAAGAAGACAAAGAAGAAGAAGACAAAGAAGAAGAAGACAAAGAAGAAGAAGACAAAGAAGAAGAAGAAGAAGACAAGGAAGAAGAAGATACAGAAGAAGAAGACACAGAAGAAGAAGACACAGAAGAAGAAGAAGAAGAAGAAGAAGAAGAAGAAGAAGAAGAAGAAGAAGAAGAAGAAGACAAAGAAGAAGAAGACTAAGAAGAAGAAGACAAAGAAGAAGAAGACAAAGAAGAAGAAGACAAAGAAGAAGAAGACAAAGAAGAAGAAGACAAAGAAGAAAAAGACCAACAAGAAGAAAAAGACCAACAAGAAGACGAAGAAGAAAGAAGAAAGAAGAAGAAAGAAGAAGAAAGAAGAAGAAAGAAGAAAGAAGAAGAAGAAAGAAGAAGAAGAAGAAGAAGAAGAAGAAGAAGAAGAAGAAGAAGAAGAATGATCATGATAATGATAATAATAATAATAATAGTGCTTCTCTGTCAATGGCTGATGCAAATCTGCACATGCGCCTCCATCGTCTCACCCGTGAGGGGAGTACGAAGAATTGACGATAAGCTCTAATGACACCCCCGCAAGGGCAGTTCCAACACTTCCAGACGGACCGGTATGTTCAATGAAAATACTGGTGGCACCGACGGGAATCGAACTGGCGACAGGGCCCAGATGGTAGAACTTGACCACTGGGCTATCACGGTGTCAATAATAATAATAATAATAATAATAATAATAATAATAATAATAATATTATAATAAAAATAATAATAATAATCATGATGATAGTAATAGCAATCACGATAATAATAATAATAATAATAATAATAATAATAATAATAATGATAATAATAGTGCTTCTCTGTCAATGGCTGATGCAAATCTGCACATGCGCCTCCATCGTCTCACCCGTGAGGGGAGTACGAAGAATTGACGATAGGCTCTAATGACACCCCCGCATGGGCAGTTCCAACACTTCCAGACGGACCGGTATGTTCAATAAAAATACTGGTGGCACCGACGAATCGAACTGGCGACAGGGCCCAGATGGTAGAACTTGACCACTGGGCTATCACGGTGTCCAATAATAATGATAATAATAATAAGAATAATAATAATAATGATAATAATAATAATAACAATAGACTTATCAGTCAATTGGCCTTTGATCCTGTCGGACATGTGCCTCCATTGGTAGCACGGGACCGTTCGGTGACGCGGCTCCGCTCCAAAGACTAATAATAACAATAATAATAATAATAATAATAATAATAATAATAATAATAATAATAATAATAATAATAATAGTGCTTCTCTGTCAATGGCTGATGCAAATCTGCACATGCGCCTCCATCGTCTCACCCGTGAGGGGAGTACGAAGAATTGACGATAGGCTCTAATGACACCCCCGCAAGGGCAGTTCCAACACTTCCAGACGGACCGGTATGTTCAATGAAAATACTGGTGGCACCGGCGGGAATCGAACTGGCGACAGGGCCCAGATGGTAGAACTTGACCACTGAGCTATCACGGTGTCCAAATAATAATAATAATAATAATAATAGTGCTTCTCTGTCAATGGCTGATGCATTTCTGCACATGCGCCTCCATCGTCTCACCCGTGAGGGGAGTAGGAAGAATTGACGATAAGCTCTAATGACACCCCCGCAAGGGCAGTTCCAACACTTCCAGACGGGCCGGTATGTTCAATGAAAATACTGGTCCAGACGGATCGGTATGATCAATGAAAATACTGGTGGCACCGACGGGAATCGAACTGGCGACAGGGCCCAGATGGTAGAACTTGACCACTGGGCTATCACGGTGTCCAATAATAATAATAATAATAATAATAATAATAATAATAATAGTGCTTCTCTGTCAATGGCTGATGCATTTCTGCACATGCGCCTCCATCGTCTCACCCGTGAGGGGAGTACGAAGAATTGACGATAGGCTGTAATGACACCCCCGCAAGGGCAGTTCCAACACTTCCAGACGGACCGGTATGTTCAATGAAAATACTGGTCCAGACGGACCGGTATGTTCAATGAAAATACTGGTGGCACCGACGGGAATCGAACTGGCGACAGGGAATAATAATAATAATAATAATAATAATAATAATAATAATAATAATAATAATAATAATAGTAGTAGTAGTAGTAGTAAGTAAGAAGAGAAAGAAGAAAGACGAGAAAAAGGAAAGGAGAAAGAAGAAGAGGAGGAGGAGGAAAGAAGAAGAAGAAGAAGAAGAAGAAGAAGAAGAAGAAGAAGAAGAAGAAGAAGAGAGAAGAAAGAAGAAAGAAGAAAGAAGAAGAAAGAAAGAAGAAGGAAGAAGAAGAAGAAGAAGAAGAAGAAGAAGAAGAAGAAGAAGAAGAAGAAGAAGAAGAAAGAAGAAGAAAGAAGAAGAAGAAAGAAGAAGAAAGAAGAAGAAAGAAGAAGAAAGAAGAAAGAAGAAGAAAGAAGAAGAAGAAGAAGAAGAAAGAAGAAAGAAGAAAGAAAGAAGAAGAAAGAAGAAAGAAGAAGAAAGAAGAAAAAAGAAAGAAAGAAAGAAGAAAGAAGAAGAAAGAAGAAGAAAGAAGAAGAAAGAAGAAGAAAGAAGAAGAAAGAAGAAGAAAGAAGAAGAAAGAAGAAGAGCGAAGAAGAAAGAAGAAGAAGAACAACAACAACAACAACAAGAAGAACAAGAAGAACAAGAAGAAAGAAGAAAGAAGAAAGAAGAAGAAGAAGAAGAAGAAGAAGAAGAAGAAGAAGAAGAAGAAGAAGAAGAAAGAAGAAGAAGAAGAAGAAGAAGAAGAAGAAGAAAGAAGAAGAAGAAAGAAAAAGAAGAAGAAGAAAGAAAAAGAAGAAAGAAAAAGAAGAAAGAAAAAGAAGAAGAAGAAGAAGAAGAAGAAGAAGAAGAAGAAGAAGAAAGAAGAAAGAAGAAGAAGAAGAAGAAGAAGAAGAAGAAGAAGAAGAAGAGAAGAAAGAAGAAGAAGAAGAAGAAGAAGAAGAAGAAGAAGAAGAAGAAGAAGAAGAAGAAGAAGAAGAAGAAGAAGAAGAAGAAGAACTAGGGGCTGCGCCAACACCTGAAAGGATGGTTTGCGGTGCGCGAATTCGCGCATCCCCCCCCCCCCCTCTCGCGCTGGGGTTCCCGTGGGGAGGGCCCCCCGGACCCCCCTTCCCCGTCGACAGGGTACGTTTCATTGCCGGAGGTATCAGCAGAACGCAAGTGTAAGCTCTGGTGGCCCAACAACCTAAAATCTCTGGTTTTTGTGCCACCCGGCACCAAAACTTTTTTATCTCCGAAGAGAGCGCACCGAGAGGTGTCGGATACACCAAACATCAGCCTCAAACTCCCTCAGGTGTGCGCAAACGGCGCCTGGTGGCGCAAAAACATCAATTTTCCTGTGTGTATGCCACCCGGCGCAACAATTTTTATATTTTAGAAGAGAGCTCATCAAGAAGTGTCAGATACACCAAATATCAGCCGCTAACTCCCTCTGGTGTGCGCAAACGGCGCCTGGTGGCACAAGACCTCAATTTTCTGGTGTGGGTGCCACCCACGAAAAAAACTGGTACGTACAATCGCCGGGCTGGGGTTCCCGGGGGTAGCGCCCCCCGGACCCCCCCTGCCCCGTCGACAGGGTACGTTCAATTGCCGGAGGGCGCCTGGTGGCACACGACCTCAATTTTCTGGTGTGGGTGCCACCTGCGACCAAAACTGGTACGTACAATTGCCGGGATTGTGTTCCCGGGGGGAGGGCCCCCCGGACCCCCCCTTCCCCGTCGACAGGGTACGTTCAATTGCCGGAGGTACCGGCAAGTACTCAAAAAACCAGGAATTTCGGCATTCAGGACACTCCCCTAACGCAAATCTTTGCGTGAATTCCCCCCCCCCCCAAAAAAAATCAGCATCAAGATCGAGTCTGGAGCTAGCCACCCTGTCAATATGAGCTCCCAACTCTTCCTGGTTCACACAAACCATGATTTATTCCGACGAGGGTGCAGAAAATAGCCTTAAAAAAAGGAATTTTGGCATTCAGGACACTCCCCTAACGCAAATATTTGCGTGAATTCAAAAGAAATTATATCAGCATCAACATCGAGTCTGGGGCTAGCCACCCTGTCATTATGAGCTCCCAACTCCTCCTGGTTCACAGAAACCATGATTTATTCCGATTGGGGTGCCAAAAAAAACAAGGAATTTTCGCATTCAGGACACTCCCTTAACGCAAATATTTGCGTGAATTCCAAAAAAAACATTTCAGCATCAACATCGAGTCTGGGGCTAACCACCCTGCAAATAAATATGAGCTCCGAACTCCTCCTTGTTCCGAAACCATGATTTATTCCGACAGGGGTGCCGATTTGTGGGTGATGGGTGGACGGGTGGGGGGGGGGTTTACACAATTTTTATTTTCCCCTTCCCCCAAACCCCCCACCCCCTTCTCCAACACCTTTCAGGGATGATGATGATGATGATGATAATAATGATAATAATAATAGTAATAATAATAGTGCTTCTCAGTCAATGGCTGATGCATTTCTGCACATGTGCCTCCATCGTCTCACCCGTGAGGGGAGTACGAAGATTTGACGATAGGCTCTACTGACACCCCCGCAAGGCAGCTCCAAGCCTTCCAGACAGACCACTATTTTCGAAGAAAATATCCTTTGAAAATACTGGCACCGACGGGAATCGAACTGGCGACAGGTCCCAGATGGTAGACTTTAACCACTGGGCTATCGCGGTGCCACATAATAATAATAATAATAATAATAATAATAGTGGTGCTTCTCTGTCAATGGCTGATGCATTTCTGCACATGCGCCTCCATCGTCTCACCCGTGAGGGGAGTACGAAGAATTGACGATAAGCTCTAATGACACCCCCGCAAGGGCAGTTCCAACACTTCCAGACGGGCCGGTATGTTCAATGAAAATACTGGTCCAGACGGATCGGTATGTTCAATGAAAATACTGGTGGCACCGACGGGAATCGAACTGGCGACAGGGCTCAGATGGTAGAACTTGACCACTGGGCTATCACGGTGTCCAAATAATAATAATAATAATAATAATAATAATAATAATAGTGCTTCTCTGTCAATGGCTGATGCATTTCTGCACATGCGCCTCCATCGTCTCACCCGTGAGGGGAGTACGAAGAATTGACGATAAGCTCTAATGACACCCCCGCAAGGGCAGTTCCAACACTTCCAGACGGGCCGGTATGTTCAATGAAAATACTGGTCCAGAAATAGACCGGTATGAATAATAATAATAATAATAATAATAATAGTGCTTCTCTGTCAATGGCTGATGCATTTCTGCACATGCGCCTCCATCGTCTCACCCGTGAGGGGAGTACGAAGAATTGACGATAAGCTCTAATGACACCCCCGCAAGGGCAGTTCCAACACTTCCAGACGGGCCGGTATGTTCAATGAAAATACTGGTCCAGACGGATCGGTATGTTCAATGAAAATACTGGTGGCACCGGGAATCGAACTGGCGACAGGGCCCAGATGGTAGAACTTGACCACTGGGCTATCACGGTGTCCAAAATAATAATAATAATAATAATAATAATAATAATAATAATAATAATAGTGCTTCTCTGTCAATGGCTGATGCATTTCTGCACATGCGCCTCCATCGTCTCACCCGTGAGGGGAGTACGAAGAATTGACGATAAGCTCTAATGGCACCCCCGCAAGGGCAGTTCCAACACTTCCAGACGGGCCGGTATGTTCAACGAAAATACTGGTCCAGAAATAGACCGGTATGAATAATAATAATAATAATAATAATAATAATAATAATAATAATGTATCTCCTGCCAATTGCTGAGCCAAAAGGCCATGTGCATCCAGTCCTCCATTCCATAAGGAAAGTCTCCACACCAATCGGTGGAATAAAGGAAGTGACGGCATAGAACATTACTCTAGGAGCTTTATACCAATCAGCCCATGGAAAGGGACCGATGGCCTATGTACTCCCTAAATAATAATAATAATAATAATAATAATAATAATAATAATAATAATAATAATAATAATAATAATAGTGCTTCTCTGTCAATGGCTGATGCATTTCTGCACATGCGCCTCCATCGTCTCACCCGTGAGGGGAGTACGAAGAATTGACGATAAGCTCTAATGACACCCCCGCAAGGGCAGTTCCAACACTTCCAGACGGGCCGGTATGTTCAATGAAAATACTGGTCCAGAAATAGACCGGTATGTTCAATGAAAATACTGGTGGCACCGACGGGAATCGAACTGGCGACAGGGCCCAGATGGTAGAACTTGACCACTGGGCTATCACGGTGTCCAAATAATAATAATAATAATAATAATAATAATAATAATAATAGTGCTTCTCTGTCAATGGCTGATGCATTTCTGCACATGCGCCTCCATCGTCTCACCCGTGAGGGGAGTACGAAGAATTGACGATAAGCTCTAATGACACCCCCGCAAGGGCAGTTCCAACACTTCCAGACGGGCCGGTATGTTCAATGAAAATACTGGTCCAGACGGAGTATGTTCAATGAAAATACTGGTGGCACCGACGGGAATCGAACTGGCGACAGGGCCCAGATGGTAGAACTTGACCACTGGGCTATCACGGTGTCCAATAATAATAATAATAATAATAATAATAATAATAATAATAATAATAATAATAATAATAATAGTGCTTCTCTGTCAATGGCTGATGCATTTCTGCACATGCGCCTCCATCGTCTCACCCGTGAGGGGAGTACGAAGAATTGACGATAGGCTCTAATGACACCCCCGCAAGGGCAGTTCCAACACTTCCAGACGGACCGGTATGTTCAATGAAAATACTGGTGGCACCGACGGGAATCGAACTGGCGACAGGGCCCAGATGGTAGAACTTGACCACTGGGCTATCACGGTGTCCAAAATGATAATAATATAATAATGATAATAATAGTGTATCTCCTGCCAATTGCTGAGCCAAAAGGCCATGTGCATCCAGTCCTCCATTCCATAAGGAAAGTCTCCACACCAATCGGTGGAATAAAGGAAGTGACGGCATAGAACATTACTCTAGGAGCTTTATACCAATCAGCCCATGGAAAGGACCGATGGCCTATGTACTCCCTAATAATGATAATAATAATAATAATAATAATAATAATAATAATAATAACTAGGAGCTGCGCCAACACCTGAAAGGATGCTTTACCGGTGCGCTTCGCGCACCAAACCCCGCCAGCCCCACTTCTTATCACTTTTTGGAGGGCCCCCCGGACCCCCCCCCCGTCCCGCCCCCTTTCCCTTCGACAGGGTACGTTGAATTGCCGGAGGTGCCGCAAAGGGCGCCTGGTGGCAAAAAACCTCAATTTTCAGGTGTGGGTGCCACCCGCGACCAGAACGGGTACGTACAATCGCAGGGCTTCCCCGGACCCCCCCTTTCCCTTCGACAGGGTACGTTGAATTGCCGGAGGTGCCGCAAAGTGCGCCTGGTGGCAAAAACCTCAATTTTCAGGTGTGGGTGCCACCCGCGACCAGAACGGGTGCGTACAGTAACATCGGGCGAAAAGTGCCAGGTGGGGGGTGACACTTGCCTTCGTTTTCTGTCGAGCCTAGGGTAAAAAAAGTGCCACCCCAACCAACACCAGCCACCGGTCACCATTTTTTCTGGTTTTTCAGACCTGTTGGCGCAACTCTTGTTTGACTATATCAATTGAGCCTAGGGTAAAAAAGTGCCACCCCCCCTGGCACTTTTCGCCCGATGCTACTGTACAATCACAGGGCTTGGGTTCCCGGGGGAGAGCCCCCCGGACCCCCCCTTTCCCTTCGACAGGGTACGTTGAATTGCCGGAGGTGCCGCAAGGGGCGCCTGGTGCAAAAAACCTCAATTTTCAGGTGTGGGTGCCACCCGCGACCAGAACGGGTACGTACAATCGCAGGGCTCCCCCGAACCCCCCCTTTCCCTTCGACAGGGTACGTTGCCGGAGGTGCCGCAAAGGTCGCCTGGTGGCAAAAAGCCTTAATTTTCAGGTGTGGGTGCCACCCGCGACCAGAACATGTACGTACAATCGCCGGGCTTGGGTTCCCGGGGGGAGGGCCCCCCGGACCCCCCCCCTGCCCCGTCGACAGCGTACGTTCAATGCCGGAGGCACCGGCAAGTGCTGCCAAAAAACAAGGAATTTTGCCATTCAGGACACTCCCTAACGCAAATATTTGCGTGAATTCCAAAAAATGTATATCCGCATCAACCTCGAGCCTGGGGCTAGCCACCCTGCCAATATGAGCTCCTAACTCCTCCTTCCCACAAACCGATTTATTCCAATGGGAGAGCAGAAAATAGGCGAAAAAACGAGGAATTTTGGCATTCAGGACACTCCTCTAACGCAAATATTTGCGTGAAATCCAAAGAAATTATATCAGCATCAACATCGAGTCTGGGGCTAGCCACCCTGCCAATATGAGCTCCCAACTTTTCCTGGTTCACACAAACCATGATTTATTCCGACAGGGGTGCGAAAAAAATAAAGGACTTTGGGAATTCAGGACACTCCCCTAACGCAAATATTTGCGTGAATTCCAAAAAAATCATATCAGCATCAACATCGAGTCTGGGGCTAGCCACTCTGCAAATATGAGCTCCCAACTCCTCCTGGTTCCGACAAACCATGATTTATTCCGACAGGGGTGCGGAAATGCTGGGGGGGGGGGGGTGTACACAATTTTCATTTTCCCCCTTCCCCAAACCCCCCAGCCCCTTCACCAACACCTTGCAGGGATAATAATAATAATAATAATAATATAGTGCTTCTCTGTCAATGGCTGATGCATTTCTGCACATGCGCCTCCATCGTCTCACCCGTGAGGGGAGTACGAAGAATTGACGATAGGCTCTAATGACACCCCCGCAAGGGCAGTTCCAACACTTCCAGACGGACCGGTATGTTCAATGAAAATACTGGTCCAGACGGACCGGTATGTTCAATGAAAATACTGGTGGCACCGACGGGAATCGAACTGGCGACAGGGCCCAGATGGTAGAACTTGACCACTGGGCTATCACGGTGTCCAAAATGATAATAATATAATAATGATAATAATAGTGTATCTCCTGCCAATTGCTGAGCCAAAAGGCCATGTGCATCCAGTCCTCCATTCCATAAGGAAAGTCTCCACACCAATCGGTGGAATAAAGGAAGTGACGGCATAGAACATTACTCTAGGAGCTTTATACCAATCAGCCCATGGAAAGGACCGATGGCCTATGTACTCCCTAATAATAATAATAATAATAATAATAATAGTGCTTCTCTGTCAATGGCTGATGCATTTCTGCACATGCGCCTCCATCGTCTCACCCGTGAGGGGAGTACGAAGAATTGACGATAAGCTCTAATGACACCCCCGCAAGGGCAGTTCCAACACTTCCAGACGGGCCGGTATGTTCAATGAAAATACTGGTCCGGACGGATCGGTATGTTCAATGAAAATACTGGTGGCACCGACGGGAATCGAACTGGCGACAGGGCCCAGATGGTAGAACTTGACCACTGGGCTATCACGGTGTCCATAATAATAATAATAATAATAATAATAATAATAATAATAATAATAGTGCTTCTCTGTCAATGGCTGATGCAAATCTGCACATGCGCCTCCATCGTCTCACCCGTGAGGCGAGTACGAAGAATTGACGATAGGCTCTAATGACACCCCCACACGGGCAGTTCCAACACTTCCAGACGGACCGGTATGTTCAATGAAAATACTGGTGGCACCGACGGGAATCGAACTGGCGACAGGGCCCAGATGGTAGAACTTGACCACTGGGCTATCACGGTGTCCATAATAATAATAATAATAATAATAATAATAATAATACTATATCTGAGGCGTACTGATGCAGCTAATGGCATATCCTCAACGGACATAAGCCTCCAATACCCTTGTTCGATCCTCCACCCCCCCGTGTCAGTCTCTCGCCTGATGATCGGGGCCACCGATGGAGCTCCTGAGGGCAAGACTGCACTAAGCCGAGGTTATTCCGCAGTCCCAGCAACCTCTTGCAAGACGTCACCGAATGTGCAAGTGCATACACCAAGCGCGGTTGCTAGAGCTGCCTCGAAACCCCACCCATAACAATCTGGTGTCTGCTGGGTCCTGGCTATCAACCAGCATATGCGGAGTTTAAGATCTTTTACGCGCGCAACGACCCTCCTCCCCAGCATCTACCACCAAAGGGTTATGAGTTGGCGTCACAGTTTAACGCCTTGAGGCCATTGGGCTGGAACTCTGCTTAGCAAGTGTGACTAGGTTTTTTCATCGGGATTTCCCTCAAATATGTCACAGTCAACACTCCAAGGCAGATTTACCATATCTGAGGCGTACTGATGCAGCTAATGGCATATCCTCAACGGACATAAGCCTCCAATACCCTTGTTCGAGGTCCTCCACCCCCCCGTGTCAGTCTCTCGCCTGATGATCGGGGCCACCGATGGAGCTCCTGAGGGCAAGACTGCACTAAGCCGAGGTTATTCCGCAGTCCCAGCAACCTCTTGCAAGACGTCACCGAATGTGCAAGTGCATACACCAAGCGCGGTTGCTAGAGCTGCCTCGAAACCCCACAATAATAATAATAATAATAATAATAATAGACTTATCAGTCAATTGGCCTTTGATCCTGTCGGACATGTGCCTCCATTGGTAGCACGGGACCGTTCGGTGACGCGGCTCCGCTCCAAAAACTCGACTGGCGGTGCAATGTGCAAATGAGCGTGCTGTGAATGTGCAAGTGGGTGCAAGGAGTGAGAGGAGTTATCTGCCGAGAAGAAGTCCGCGACGCTGCGCTGACCTCCACCTACAACAGATCTAGCCAGACATTCTACCTGACTAGGCCTTCCCCTCCTTCTACCCACCTCCTGAACGACCGTGAGGTCGATCACCTCCTCCTCCTCCTCCACCCCCTCTGCCTCCCTGATCTGCGCCTCCAACTCCTCCCACTCCTTCCAGATGGTGGCAACAAACCTCCCTAACTCCTCCTCCACCTCTTCTGGGACAGGGATAAACAAAACGCCGAGCATCGCCGCCATCTTTTCATCCTCCCCCTTCAGCCATTCCTCTTTGAAGAGCCTCATCTCCTCCTCCGCCTCCCGCAGTTCCCTGTGATAAAGCCCTCCTCGATTCAGCATGAGGGGCTGCCGGGCTTGCGCCTCATCGATAAACTTAAACAGTGCCTCACGAGAGCTCGCAAACGTTGGGCAATGCAGCAGGAAGTGACGTAACGACTCGTTAACCTCAGTGCCACACAAGGCGAAACAGCTTGAGCAGTCCGGCGAGCATGAGCCAAATTTGGATCGGTAGAGGCGAAGGCGATTGTTGCAGCTCAACAATCGCCTTCTGATAAGGTTGTGACTTCCCCCCTCCAGCGCCCGCCAACGTGGGAAAGCAGAGCGGGAAGACATCTGGCTAAGCAGCACCCTAAGCCCATCAGAGGGCTTAGCCTGCCGCTCCCAGCCAGCTACTTCCTGCCGGACAGACCATTGCTTTACCACCTCGTTCCAGTTCGCCAGAGCGGCCCGCCAGTCCTTATCATCTACCGTGCCATCTTCGTTCACGACCCGCTTGAGCGCATCCAAGCCCTCCCGCAGCCTGTGATCTGCTAAGATCAAATTTTCCGTATCTTCCTTCCATTTGCACCGACCCGTGTTGTAAAGCCTGCGTGTTAGCGCTGTGTTGCCCAGTAACTCGATGCGCCCTAGGAACCGAAGCCGGGCCGCCTTGGCAAGGATGCTAAAACTCGGCGTGCGGCCTAAACCCCTGGTGATGCAGCCGCTTGTGCGCGTACCAACACCCAAGATGACCCGCAGGGGCGCTACCAACGCGCCCTCCAGCTTACTCAGCTTGTTGGCGCCCGGCAGATCCCAAAAAGCCGATGCGTAAAGCAACTTTGCGCCAACCATTTGCTGCCAATTCATCAGCCGAAGACGCGCTGGAACTTCGTGGGCAATCCAGAGGGGTAGTAGGCAGCCGTTCCCGCTACAGTGATTTCTGCCGCCCGCTTCGCTTGCGGTTTATCGGAGAGGGTGTCCGTGAGCAGAACTCCCAGGTATTTGTAGTGGTCGGTGACGTTGAGAACCTTGCCCCGGAACCTCACGCACGGGGCCGACTTTTTTGACTTGGCGTGCCCGTATATCGGCATGACTTCCGTCTTGCCCGGTTTCAGGTTGATTTCAAGCCGATAGTCCTCCACGAATGTCGCCACGACATTTACAATCTGTTGAAGCTCCGTGACACTATGCGCAATTACCGCAACGTCGTCGGCGTAAAGCAGGGTCCGTATGTCTTCGATGCGGTTGAGGTCCTCGATCTCCAACTCTTTCGCGATTCGGACCGTTAGCTCATCCTTTAGGACGTTGAACAGCGACGGTGACAACGGCGACCCTTGCTGAATTCCCATCTCTTCCAGCACTTCACCAGTGAGTTCGCCATCGACTAGCACTCGCGATGACGTTCTTCGGTAAAAACGCCGCAGAATGCGATAGAACTTGCCCTGTACCCCCATCTGGGTTAGCCTCTGAAACAACCCGGCCCGCCAAATCGTAGGGAATGCCTTTCTCAGATCCACGAACAAAACGAAAGAACGGAGGCGAGCTTGTTGTCTAAGGCGCAGACGCTCCTTAAGGACAAAAATCTGGTCCCCCGTACTACGTTTTGGCCGGAACCCACCCTGCTCTGGGCGCAGCCTGCCCGGCTGATCGATGAAAGCCGTAAGCCTCGCCGCCATAAGGGACAGATACATCTTACCCAGACAGCTCAGAATCGCGATGTCTCTCCGATTTTCCGGATCGGTTGGGTCGCCTCCTTTTGGGATGTTGACGATAATCGCTTTGCCCCAGTCGCTGGGGGTGTATTCGCACGATTTCAACCAGTTGAAGAAGCGCACCAGAAAGCTCACAATCCGCGTGCCTCCGTACTTGAGCATCTCGTTCTTGATCTTATCCGGTGAGCACGCTTTGTGATTCTGGAGATTTTCCTGGCAGAGCTCCACTTCCTTCTCGGTGTAATCATAGTCCAGCGGGCCCGTCTCAGTCCGGATCTCCTCGGCTTGCGCCATGGCCTCGAATTGGTCGCGCAGGTTGTCGTTATACTGGAAGGTTTCGCGGGCCTTCCGCTCGGGCTCAATCCGCGCTGCTTCCTCATCGGAACCGACTTCCTCTACACATGTATCCTCCAAAAACTGGTTTTCTTTGGGGGCCACCATACGTCGGCGGTATTCTTCCCATTCTTGTAGTTTTTCCCGGAGTGTGCATGCCAGAGTGCCATCGGGCTTCCGAACAGGAGCAGAAGCTTTGGACCGCCGAACCCCGCCCAAACGTTTTGACAGCTTCCAGTACGTGGCCATGGTAGCGCTCCTGAAGTTGGCAGTGGTGTCATTCTGGACCCGCTTCCACGCTTGCTCCTTCTTCTCCTTGCATAACCTTCTGACCGCCTTCCTCGCTTCTTTATATCTTTGCCAGGCCTCTCGGTTGGCCTCATTCCTTCGCCAGAGGCCGTATGCCTCTCTCCGTCGCGCAATCGCTTCCCTAAGACCCTCATCAAACCATGCATTAGTAAACCCTGGCCTAATCACCCGAACTCCCAAGACCTTCGCGGCTGCGCCCGTGAAAGCTCGGACCACTAAGCTACCTCGTGCTGAAGCTCATCCGGGTCCTCCACTGCTGATAGATCTGGGAGGCCATCTGGCAACAGCCCCGATATACCAGCTGCAAAGGTCTCGTCGTACTTCAACCTAAGCTTAGACAGCTCACTCTCCTTACCCTCAACTACCCTGCTTATCAAGCGCTCTGCCTTGAATGCTTTGTACCTCTTTACCTGCTTTTTGGGGGGTGGCTGTCCCCTCCAGACCAGTTCCGCCCACACAGCTTTGTGGTCGGTACCAAGGTCTACCTCGTCGACGCCGAAGCTCGCCTTCTCCGCCAGCTCGGAAGAGATTCAGATGTAATCCAGCAGATGCCTTCGTCCACCTACATTTTCCTGCCTAGACCACCAATATTTGTCCCCCCGTGGTTGCGAAAACCCACTGAGATTGCGCAACCCCGTGGCAACAAGCATCGCAGCCAGCAACTCACCATTCTCACTCCTAACCCCTCTACCCCTCTCATCTATCTCGCCAAAGGGGCCCACCACTCCCTCCTCCCGCGCTATTCTGGCGGGCCCCAGCTTAGCATTAGCATCACCAACCGTAACCACATGACCTTTGGTGGCGAAGTAGGAGACGGCCGCCTGCCACGCCTCATAGGCTGCAATAGATTCCTCTCGTTGATTTTCTTGGGGGAAGTAGCCGTTACCGACGAACACATCCGACGCCGTCGCGCTCCCAGACGACAGCCTCACCCACAACTGCTGTGGGTGTGAAACAGGCGCCTGTACAATTGTAGCGCACGGTGCCAGATAGTTGGCCACCAACGTCAAGACTCTTCCCAAGAGACGCGAGCCCGCACCAGTTGCAGCCGCTTTGCCGAGGACTGCGAAGCCGTCGACTTGGAGCTTCTCCACCTTCTGCGACGATAGGTTGTGCTCCTGGACTCCGACGATCACCCAGCCTCGCTCCTTGTAGTGCTCCGGCCATTCCCCAAAGCCTGGGCTATCCGCACCCACTTTGCCTTGCCAATTATGTGAGGCCATGAGGGTGGGAAGCCTTTCATAAATTGGGAAGAACGAAGCTGGTGCCGATGCCTGCGCTTCGGTCGAGCCCGCCTGGAGCCCTCCGCCACCCTCCACGGCCCATCCTGCACCCTCCGCCCCAGCTCCTCCAGCTCCCGCATCCCGCCCCACTCCGCCAAGGGAGATTCACCGCTTGAGGCTGGGGCGAAGTCGACTTCCACGTCGAGCACCCAGTAGCCAAACCCCTGCTTGCGAAGCTCCCTCTGCATCTCTACATACTGGGCACCCCCCCCGTGCAGCCCGCTGCTTCTCTCTTTCCCGGAAAGTCCTACCCGTCGCAACGTGAACCTTTCCCGTGAAGAACTTACGCTCCCGCAGCAGCCGCACCATCTTCTCCGCCTCCTCACAAGACGCACATTTAATCCGCAAATGTCGCCCACTACCTCTGCCCGCGAATTCCACCTCGACTTCCCCGAGACCGAGAATTCGGAGCTCTCGCGCCATGACCACTGTCTGAGAGACATGCGATAGCCCCCATACTATGCAACATCTCTTATCCAGCTCATTTCGTACCTTCCTCCGCCACCTCCTCGGTGACGGTACCGCTTGCCACACGCCGTGACCAGACCTTTCCGGACGTGGCTTCTCTTCCGAGGTTGGGGAGGGTGATCGAGATGCAGCAGGATTGCTGGCTCTACGTGATTCAGGTTGCCCGTCAGGTACGCGAGCACTCGACCACTCCACCCCGGCCGAGTAGCCATCGCCACCCGCAGGCGCACTCCCACGGGGAACGTCTAAACCTGAAGGATTACCGCCTTGACCCATAGGGCCAGCACTAGCGGCCGCGCTCTTCGCGTAAGAACCTGACATAAGTGGTATGGGACCCCGGTGCCGCATTGATCGAGTTGTAAACTCGATAAATGAGGACCCAGGTGGGGTTATTTAAAGCTCAACCCTTAAAAAGCATACGTGTACGTATGTATAGGAATACACACAAACACTCACCTGCATCCGTAACCAGGCACGAGGCAGGACCCGCTGTGCATCATCGAGGTAGGTGTCGTGGCAAACCACCCTGCGTCCGATAAACGCTGCAAGTGAGTCATCTACCGAGAGCACAGAGTGACAGGCCCGTGCACGTGTACCCACCACCCCATAACCCTCTGCCAGAGCAACCCCATGGCATCCGCAGGATGAGCACGAAGAGTGCTGAGAGAGAGGGTGAGCCAGGAGCCCCGCTCCGGTCCGTCGTTACGTAGGTCATTTAGTCGTTTCAAGGCTTGTGGTAAGGTGTAGGGCCTCTCGCCTTCGTACAAACTCCGACCGACAGTAGTTTGGTTGACCATCCTTCGCGGTGACCCTCTGAACACAACCCCCTCCCCCAGTGCCCCCCCTTGTGATTCCAGAGGCCACCCCGAGCCAAGAGCCATGAGTATGATGAGCAACTCACATGAGTTACTCTCAGTAATTGGGACCCGTCTCATAAATCAATTGAACGCTTATCGTGCGCCCCTCATAGGCTCAGCCCGCCCATGTGAAAACTAGGCCTCGCCCAAAGCAAAGCAAAGCAAAGCAAAAAAAAAAAAAAAAAAAAAAAAAAAAAAAAAAAAAAAAAGAGAGAGAGAGAGAGAGAGAGAGAGAGAGAGAGAGAGAGAGAGAGAGAGAGAGAGAGAGCGAGCGAGAGCGAGGCCGCCGTGGCTCGCCCGCAATCCAGCTGGGTGCACCTCGTCACAACCACTCATCGGCGTGAGCTCATAGCTGTGTGCGACATAGGTACAAGAGCAAGAGGAGAAACAGTGTGCCAGCGTGGATGTGTGGGTGAGGCAGTGCGGTGAGGCAAAGCAGCGATGCCAGTCGAATCCCTGGAGACGGAACCTAGCATCAAAAACATCCTATAAGTCTACCCCAGGCCTCCATCCATCGAGTGGTGAGCTCGATAAAAGAACACCCGAGTGGGGTTATTTAAAGCTCAACCCTTAAAAAAGCATAAACATGTACGCCGCTAGGAACCCAACAACAATAACATAGCAGCCAGGAACCCAACAACAATAACATAGCAGCCAGGAACCCAACAACAATAACATAGCAGCCACGAACCCAACAACAATAACATAGCAGCCAGGAACCCAACAACAATAACATAGCTTCCGTAACCAGCCTTCAGGAACCCGCCTCAGTTACCCGCCCCGTAACCAGGCCAGAGACGTGACGTACTATGCATCATTGAGGTGTCGTGGCAAGCCACCCTGCGTCCGATAGAAGCTACAAAAGAGTCATCTACCGAGAACACTAAGTGACAGGCCCGGTCACATGCACCCAACACGTCCCGACCCTCCGCCAGAGCATCCCCATGGCATCCGCAAAGTGAGCACGAGGGGTTCTGGGAGAGAGGGTGAGTCAGGAGCCCCGCGTCCAGGCAGTCGCTACTGTGGCAGTTGAGTGATTTCAAGGCTTGTGGAAATGTGTGGGGCCTGTCGCCTTCATACCCACTCATACCGACAGTAGTTTAGTTAACCAACCTGTCCAGTGACCCACTGAGCCCAACCCCCTCCCTCAGATAACCCCCACCCCCCGCACTCACCCCGAGTGATACCAGAGGCCACCCCGAGCCAAAAGCCGTGAGCGTGGTGAGAGAGCTTCTCTCAGTAAAAGTTCCCGTCTCATGAATCAGTGGAGCACTGATTATGTACCCCTCATAACAAGCTGCCAACGGCCCCAACCCCGTGTGGCGGTGGCACCCAACCATGTATTGGTGCCCCCCAAAATAATAATAATAATAATAGTATGTATGTATCGTCTGCCAATTGCTGAGCCAAAAGGCCATGTGCATCCAGTCCTCCATTCCATAAGGAAAGTCTCCACACCAATCGGTGGAATAAAGGAAGTGACGGCATAGATCATTACTCTAGGAGCTTTATACCAATCAGCCCATGGAAAGGGACCGATGGCCTATGTACTCCCTAATAATAATAATAGTAATAGTAATACTATTTACTATATCTGAGGCGTACTGATGCAGCTAATGGCATATCCTCAACGGACATAAGCCTCCAATACCCTTGTTCGAGGTCCTCCACCCCCCCGTGTCAGTCTCTCGCCTGATGATCGGGGCCACCGATGGAGCTCCTGAGGGCAAGACTGCACTAAGCCGAGGTTATTCCGCAGTCCCAGCAACCTCTTGCAAGACGTCACCGAATGTGCAAGTGCATACACCAAGCGCGGTTGCTAGAGCTGCCTCGAAACCCCACCCATAACAATCTGGTGTCTGCTGGGTCCTGGGCTATCAACCAGCATATGCGGAGTTTAAGATCTTTTACGCGCGCAACGACCCTCCTCCCCAGCATCTACCACCAAAGGGTTATGAGTTGGCGTCACAGTTTACCGCCTTGAGGCCAGTGGGCTGGAACTCTGTTTAGCAAGTGTGACTAGGTTTTTTCATCGGGATTTCCCTCAAATATGTCACAGTCAACACTCCAAGGCAGATTTACTATATCTGAGGCGTACTGATGCAGCTAATGGAATAATAATAATAATAATAATAATAATAATAATAATAATAATAGTGCTTCTCTGTCAATGGCTGATGCATTTCTGCACATGCGCCTCCATCGTCTCACCGGTGAGGGGAGTACGAAGAATCGACGATAAGCTCTAATGACACCCCCGCAAGGGCAGTTCCAACACTTCCAGACGGGCCGGTATGTTCAATGAAAATACTGGTCCAGAAATAGACCGGTATGTTCAATGAAAATACTGGTGGCACCGACGGGAATCGAACTGGCGACAGGGCCCAGATGGTAGAACTTGACCACTGGGCTATCACGGTGTCCAATAATAATAATAATAATAATAATAATAATAATAATAATAGTGTATCTCCTGCCAATTGCTGAGCCAAAAGGCCATGTGCATCCAGTCCTCCATTCCATAAGGAAAGTCTCCACACCAAATCGGTGGAATAAAGGAAGTGACGGCATAGAACATTACTCTAGGAGCTTTATACCAATCAGCCCATGGAAAGGGACCGATGGCCTATGTACTCCCTAATAATAATAATAATAATAATAATAATAATAATAATAGTGCTTCTCTGTCAATGGCTGATGCATTTCTGCACATGCGCCTCCATCGTCTCACCCGTGAGGGGAGTACGAAGAATTGACGATAAGCTCTAATGACACCCCCCGCAAGGGCAGTTCCAACACTTCCAGACAGGGATCGGTATGTTCAATGAAAATACTGGTCCAGACGGATCGGTATGTTCAATGAAAA
>WBZZ01006154.1:10000-21187 GCA_019918135.1 Paulinella micropora
TTCTATATGTCCTATGTTGGTTTTTTACTTTTTTAAGGCTTGTTTTTTTATTTGCGGTTGGACAAGTCGTGAATACATAAATGATCACACAACAAAATGGGGGGAAGGGGGGGGGGGGGGGACACAATTAGAAACCCCAGTCAATTTAATAAAAATTGTTTAGAAAATGGGGACAATCCACTTGATGCTTTCTTCGTTTATCCCCCACCTTTTTCATTAAGCAGAGAGAGAGGGAAAGACAAGAATTTTCTCCCTCTCTCGCCCCTCCTCCACAATCTTGATTGAAACAAGAAAGTAAGTTTTCTTTCTCGGGTTCCTCATGGTTCTGTCCAGAGGAACCCAAGCGAAAACGACTAAAGGCAGTTCTCCATATTTTGCTCTAAGATTAGACTCTCGCCTGTAGCATTTAATGGGGCAGATTGTGAAAAACTCAATACTATCTACACCATAAAAATTGCCTGCTATAATTGGGGGGTGCGACTGAAATGTGGCGAGACAAACCGCATATATTACAAAATTCTTCTCCATATTTTGGCTGGGGCATCTCTGAATAAACGAATGTCCTTATGTGTCCAACTATATCACTCGGCAGTTCGCGTATTATTATTGACATGTTTTTATATTATTTACTAGAAAAAAATCAACTTACATGTATAAAATGAACCTTTTTGGTCAAAGCACAAATACGCCATCGTCATCAACTACATCGGCATCTTCTTCTTTATCTATTGATAGCATAAAAGACGCACTACCAACAACGGCATTTGAGAATTGCGAACGGCTACTCTGTCGCCAGTATTACAAAATGTATTCACATATGGTATTAATACGCGATTCTTTGACAAAACAGAAACTAACGGCGGTGGTAGTATCGTCTGCTAATTCAATGGCGGTTTTACTTCATCGGCATCAGGTAATTCAACCGCGCAGATTACGACTATTGAGCGAGCCAAATATAGAAGTGGTATGGGTTTAGTTGCTAGATTCTCCGCATTGTTTCCGTCATCTACCACCGCAACCACTTTTAATTGCGATATTGGCATAGGCACACCAGCAGACAATTTATGTTTTAGACAATCAAACTCGGGAATGTCCGTTGTAAGAACGGCGGGAAGTGTTGAAAATGTGGTTAGTCAGTATGCGTGGAATGTTGATAAATGTGATAATACGGGAAACTTCCCCACGATTGATTTTACCAAATTGAATGTGTTTGAAATAGTCGTCCAATATCTGGGTAGCGGTCAAATTACATTCAAAATTGAAAACCCGCGCACTGGACGAATGGAAGTAATTCATGCGATTAAATACGCGAGCACTGCTACTACTCCATCATTGGATCAGGCGGCGTTTGCTATTTATGCGAAAGCGTATTCATCAACCCTTCAATCCGTTGTAATGAAAACAGCGAGTATGTTTTTAGCAGTTGAAGGGAATATTGATAGGACTATTGCTATAACCAATTCGTATGATTCGGTTAAAACTATAGGAGCAACTGAAATGCCATATTTACTATTAGAAACCGCGCCACATTCAACAGCAAAACGAATTACAACATAATATACTTTGAGAATCTATGTATCAGCAATTCAGATACTAAAACATGTATCGCGAGAATTATTCTTAATACCACATTAGGAGGCACACCAGCATACAGCAATTACGATACAAACACATCATTGGCCGAATTAGATACAGCGGGGACAACAAGAACGGGTGGAAGCGTGATATTTACTTATGTATTGTCTGCTGGCTCATCCATATATATTGATTTGTCTCAATATAATATCAAGATAGGGTCAGGTAAGACATTTACTATATCCACACAAACTACAAGCGGTGGAACGGCGAGCATTTATGCTTCATTGAACTGGATTGAAGACCAATTTAAACAAAAAAAAGGTTTTATTTATGGCAAAATATTATATCATAGAATATTGTATTTGCGCATAAACTTTCTTTTCTATCTCTATTGACATTTTGTTTATGTATTCAAAGCCCTTATCCTTGATTAACTTTTCTGTTATACGTGCGTGATTTTCTTCAAATATATGTAGAATTGGTCAATATTAACACCGCAGGGGATTTGTTCTTTATGCTGTTGTCGTCGGCGTGAGTTGATGTTTTTGATTAGAGTAAATAGTATATCTAAATTTTGTATGTAAGTCATTATATCTAGGTATTTTATATTCCAAACGTGGCTAAACCAATTGGATTCTTTTTATAATAATAATAATCTGCCACATCTTTTTTTTGTTTTATATTTTTTAATAATATTCTTTCTGGTGTTGTGCTAAATATTCCTTATTTTTTTGGTAATACTCTTTCATTTGTTGTGCTATACGATCTTTATTTGCTTCTTTATATTTTTTCGTTTTTGTGCTATATTCTTTTTTGCTTCTCCCATTCTTTCTTTTTTTGCGCTACATGTTCTTTATTGTCTTCACGCCAATCTTATTGGTTCTACCTGCCACAAATCTATTCACATTTAATTTTCTGTAGCCCTAATGATGCTCCTTCTCGTTTATCAATTGCATCTTATTTCGCACGGATATTCTTCAACCAATTCAATATACACATCACCATATTTAACTATTTCATAAGAAGACATATATTTCCTTTTCCGTTCATCCAATATTTATAATCTTTTATGTGCATAAATCGCTTATACAAAGGTTGAATAGTTGAACCGATATAGACTTGATCAGTTTGATGTGATCTAAGACTATATATTTTTCCTTGTTTATAGTCGGCATTATCGTTTTTTATCTTTACATATATTTATCATACCTTTAAGATATAATTAAAAAATAAATGTGTTTGTTGCTTGTTTTTTACGCATGATACACCTTGAGAAGAATTGAAACTTCAAAATTGACAGGACATTCAAGCACTTCTCGCATTTCTAATTACGATATCAATAGACCTTAAACTTTTCGTTGTATTAAATGGCACATAATCGGCATCGTTTGAACTTCAAAGTAGCACTGGACTCCATAGGGTTATCTAAATTACATTTACCAACGACAGAGAAATTACCATTTGCTTCAACTAAACCAGACTGATTTAAAGCACGGCTATGGACATAAACGGCCGTTTCACCGATTAGATTGACTATGGATTGCATCGTGCTACTCGCCGCCGCCGAGATATCGGCAGTTAGTCCTATCTTGCTAATCGTGCTGTTATCGTAATCAAAAGCATACGTATCACCAGTGAAAGCGAAATTCAATTTATTAACGGAGTTCAAAGTTATAACTACGGAGTTGGGGTAATTGCTGAATTAATCGCAGTTTGAAGAGCGGTAATAAATGTATCAATGGTGTATTGATTTTCTGTTACGATTGCCGTTTTTGTAGCCGATCCAGTTGTTTTAATCAATGTGAGAGTGTTGGCATAACTCGGTATGTTTGGGAAAACGTTTGGAATAGAGATACTTTTAACGACATAAGCACTGATTATATCAATATTACGACCAGTTGCTGGTAAATCAACGACGAAACGGCCATTGTGAGTAGAAGCGGATTTTGATTCTGTTTTATCGCTTGAGGAGACGCGAAGGAGGAAATTTTTGCGGGTGCGCTTTTCGTCTTCAAGATTGCTTATCGTAAATGACATTGCTATATTATAAATTATATATTATTCTAATTTTTAATTTTTTTATTGTTTTACGACACACGAGAGGATAGATAGACGCGACTTTGACATATTTCAACCAAGCAGTGATGGCACGATTGCGTTATAATCAGAAGCATAACGAAGAGTACTTCCGCAGTTCGTGAGTTATTAACCGCAAGACCAGATGCTCCAATGTGTGGCGATGATTGAGTGTCTGGATAATGGTAGCAAATCCTGATTAGAGTGTAAACTCCCGTAGCAGAATAATACTTACGAAAGTTTTCAAGAGAAACAGATGAAGACATGTAAGCATCACGAATACCCATAGTCGCTTGAGATTGTTAATACAATTCGCGCATCCTCGTTGAACGGAGGCAAGTGTATCGGTGCTTCCTCCGATTTCCATCTTTGTTGCGGAGCATACCAATCACCAATACGGCATTGATATTGTCTGTAAGGCATTTGAGCAGTTCCCAAGTTATCAATATAGCATTATCGCATTACATTTTGAGTGACGATATACAAGCACTGAGCACGAGCAACGGCCTTATTCACTTGAAGATTAAAATCATCGAAGTCGCAGGATTTGCCTTTTGGTTGTAATATGTTTCATAAGTGTATGGAAGCCCATCCTTGCTTCCCATCTGTTCCATAAATATTTCTCTGGACAGCAGGAGCAAGAGAGAATGTCTCCAACATAATAACGGATTTGATATGGTGAAAGTCAGAGCGAACCAGAATCCAGCGGAATTGCATCAGTGGTTCCAATAATAGTCAATGCTTCCTGTGGCGGGCAAATGTCAAACGAAGCCTCATACCACTAATCAAAGAGGGAGGAATGAGAGTTTCTTCATTAAACACTCCCGAAAAGTAATGAAGAGGAATACAAACTCTCAAATAATTACCAGTCGCAACACTACCAGCAGTGGGGACATTGACCGCAAAGTAAGAACTGCATCGTCGTAACGTAGCATTAACATCAACACTTTCTCGTGTCCCGCCATCTGTGCCTGTCGGCGATAATCAAAAGGATAATGCCACGGGAGAATATTTCGCACCATCTTGTTCAAATCTTCAATTCGTTCAAGTTCGCTACCATCCTTACTTTCCAACAAAAATCTTTCAAAAATAGCAGTTGCGGGAGTGTTTGGAAACCAATAGCACAAGCAACATTATCTTTTCCATCAGTGGCTACCAATCCATCTGCTTTAATGTCAAACGACAAATAAATTCTTTCCATAACAAAATCAGTGCTTGCCTGTAATGTAAAAATCATTTCAGTCCCCGACGCACTGGTATAAGTCTGCTGGTCGGCGAAGTTCTTCTTAAAGATACTTCCCTGTTCAGTGAGCGCCAGATTGCTGGCAACTCATATCTGAGGTTGTTGAGGGTCATCAACTCCTCAGTATTTTTAATCTTTCCTTCCATTTTTTGTGTGGTTGTGAGGTGTAAAATTCGCAATGCTACTATACTAAAAAAATAATAATAGAAATTAAAAATAATTATTTATTCACCTGAAACGGATTGTTTAATAATCAACTGATTTTTGTATATTGTCAAGTCTTGTGTCTTGTGGTGAAGTCAATTGAAACTCTCTTGCCTCAGCATTTTGAACTGCTTTCTTTAAATAAGCCAAACTGCTAACAGCAGTGTCCAAATCAACAACATCCGCATTTTCTTTTTATCAGAAATGTCTGTTAATGTGTTTTGAATGGTGCTCTTCTCATGCGGGACAAGGTCGCCAAATTCGGTCAATGGTTGATTAACTAATGGGGCACCATGACTACTCCACAATTCAAACTGGTTTAGTTGAAACCATCACTCGCGGGTCGGTTTGCTTCGTTGAGTTTGTTAATAAAGCCAATCGGCAAACGATTGAAGCACTAGTTTTTAATCATTATAAAAATGAATATATAAATATCCGCATAAATATATTTTATCAATTACCATTAATTATTTTTTTCATAATTTGTAAATTCTTGTGCGTAATTCTTTCCTCTTTCATTTTCTTTAAATCCGCTATGGCTTGATTTACATCAATGTCGTAACCTCCTTAGGTGGTGGTGGAGTTTCCTTAGAAGCATCTTCCATTGCTTCTATCTTACTTGCTGGTGTTGTGGTAGTTTGTTTCGGCACAGCAACAGGAGTGGGATTGACAGATTTGGGTAAAGATTGTTCAACTTAGGCTGGAGACATTTCAACAGGTTTGGCATTTGGTTCGGGAGATGAATTTTTGCCGATGCTATGTCTGGCCTTTTTTTCAATGCTTCGTCTGGCATTGGTCTGGTTGCCCGCTGTAGGTTGTTCATTGTTCTTACTTCTTTGCTTACTTTTGGTTTAATTGACACTTAATCTTACCACTCTTAATATCCGCTTCTATCTCTTACTGCTAAGTATTCGGGCGTCCCTTACGAATTGTTACGAATTTTCCTTGCGCATTTTGTTTATGCCAAAGTGCGATTGCTGATGATAGCAAGTTTGTATAATTTAGTTGATTCCGTCATGACATATATTATGGAAAAAAAAACCATTTAATTTAATTTTTTACAGGTTTGTCATATCTCTATCCTTATTTAATCGCAATATAGTAGAGAAATTCTTTCTAAACTGGGTTGTTCTATCACTAGCAGTATTGTTAATTGCTAGAAACGAATAAGGTTCTGCCGTAGCATATTTAACCATATTGTAAAATTCTTTTTTGGTGAGAAAAGGACTTTCATATTCATCTGCCAGTCTGTCAAGTTCGCTTCTCCTTACTCCATTAAAAATAATCATCCAATGGCAATTAATTCTTATTCTTCGCGGGAGTTGTGTATAACTCTGAGTTGCTACCCAGACTGACACTTTAGCATGTGTTGAAGCGAAAAACAACTCAGTAAGCACTTCTGATTTGAGAAAAGTTTTACTCTGCGCATGTCATCCAATAACAATAATATCTTTGGTGCCTTCTTAAACCTTTAGTTTTAATCAGTTCTTTTTGTTTAGTTAATATTCTCTCATTAACTCAGGCTTATCTCTTTGATTATGTCTTCTTTTTTTAACTTGAGAGTGTCTTCCAAAATCGGGCACGGACTTAAGCAAAAGACTACTATTCTATCATAAAACCTTTCAACATGTTCTTTTTGGCGAGTAGATTACAAATCATAACTGATTTACCTCCGCCAGTGCTGCACATATAACCATAGTCCCCATTGCTGGCAATATTCCTTCTTTTTGAATAGGGAGCAATTCAACGCTATCTCTTTGTGTTTTAATTGGTTGTATTTCCAAGTCATTGTGAAATTTGGGCGGTTTTTTGCTATCTAACTCTGTTATTACTGGCCTGTCAATGTAAATTCCTCGTGTGCTTTTTCTATGTTGGTTTTCTCCAGATTCTGCTTCAAAAGTGTTTTTCGTGGCAACTTGTTTGCTATTAATCCTTTACGTATAGATTTAGGCATCTAAAGTTGATTTAATTTACTTATATTATAAGATATCTTATATTATGGGTTTTGAAAATAGTTTGGATTGTATCTATAATTATCATATTCGGCACCAAAGGGTTGGGGTGGTGAAGCATAATTATAGAAATAAGGAGAGTAAGGACTACCAAAAGCATAATTACTTGGAGGATTGACGAGCGGTTTAAAATCCTTTCTTTCTGGACGAGTTTGAACTTGTCGCGGGATTTCAGCAGGGAAGTTTCTCGTCAGTTTTCGTTTCATTTTTGGAAACTCTCTTTTTTCTTTATTCTATTCTGGATGACTGCTCTATTGTATTATTCACATAAAGTGATTATTTGTGTTGCTATAAAGTGTGTTGTCTAGTAATTCAAAATCATTCTTGTTGTAGCACCGATCGCGTCTTAGTTCGTTGCCTTTAATAAGTGGGTTTGTTTGCGAAGTGCCGATATCCATTTTGGTCGCTTGGCATTAGAAAACGAATAAGTGCTAACATATCTTCTCTTTCATCGGCGGGAGATTTTCCCATAATCTTATCAACCAATTTATCAATGCTTCTCATGCTATCAACCATTTGGGTTAGTTGTTGCATTATCTGGGTCTTCTTTTAAATCATTCTGTGGCGGTTGAACAGGTTCTTCAACAAATCCGCTGTTCTGTGGTGCTGGCATGGTGGGCGGTGTTGGTTGCGGTTGGGGTGGTGGTTTGCGGTGGCATGGTTTGTGGTGCTGGTGTTGTTTGCGTGTGGTTGGTTTTTTCAACTTGACTATCCTTCAATTCTAAATCTCTAATTGCTTCATTTGGTCTGGTGTCAATTTACCCCGCATTTCTTCGTAAATTCTCTTATCCAAAATCATCTATCTGCTATCTGATATACTAGCACCTTGATTTAGTGCTTGTTTGATGGCCTCTTCCCATCCAACTTTTTGTCATAATTAGAAAGTTTAATTTTCTTTCCAGTTTTCTCTTTCAACGATTTAACAAATCCTTTAAGTGCCTCTTTGGGCGCTTATCAAGTATAGCCAAGTTATTGCCCAGTCCGATTGAATCAAAATTGGGTGCTACTACCATATTCTGTTGATTGCGATCGGGACTTCAACCTAAGATTATATTTTTTCTATACTTGGTGGAATATCTTTTGTCTTGTATTTATTTTTTCTATAAAATTATTAATTGTAGTTTCATTTGCTGGTGCGATAAGAGAATATCCTTTCACACCATCCGCTTTTTCTTGTGATTTCACCATTTGATTAAACGAATTCACCAAGTTTTCATATTGTTTGCTGAATGTAGCAGGATTGGCTATTTTATTTACTTTAAAGTTAGTGTCTTTATCAAAACTGCCCACATTATTCATAACCCCAATCATAGAATTAATGTTTTATCTACATTGTGTATAAAAGCATTGTATTTCGCATCTGGAGGTGTTTTTAATAGTTTTCCAGAATTTCATCGCGTCCAAATGATACTCCACTGCGGACTCTCCCTGTGCTTAAGCCATTTAGATATATCTGCTTTTGAAGCATTGAGTTGTAATTGTCAAAATACTCTTGCAACTTCGGCCGTAGCCAATCCATTACTCGTTAGATAATCGCTCATATTGGTAATTCTTTCAAAGTATCGTTTCGGCGAAGTTTGGACATTTTTATCACCAGTAGCATACAATAAATCATGTTCAAAAGCAACTAAGTCCAAAGCATCTGCTGGGAGAATGTAAGGAAACTTTGCCACGAGTTCTATCTTCTAATTGAAGACGGCTTTCCACTCGTGTGCCCCCACCATTATAATTACTTCCCTCGGTATGAATTCGTTCTTCTTCCAACTTAATGAGAGCATCTGGTTGAGCAGACCATGTTGTATATGTGATTAAGATGCGCCAAAGAACGTTGAGTAGTTTCACGCCTGTTTTAAATGTCTGCCATGCCATCATTGTTGATACCTGTAAGCCTAATCTTCTCAACATATCCTTCAACACATAATCACCTATTCTTTGCTGTCCGCTTGCGATTACGAGGATTAGGCGGAGGCAAACCCTCTGGCGCTTCATTTCTGCTAGTGCTAGCAAAAGGGTATTTAAAGCATCTGCTCTTCTTCTTCCAAGTAATCCAACATTCATCGCACGTAGTTGTGGATTGTTGGCAATTAATCTCAATATCTGCCCCCACTATCCTTTCACACCATATCGCCCAACCCTGTAGCAAGGTTAAGTAATCTGTTAAGTCTGGGACTCATAATTATCTCTTGAATACTTCTAATAATAGCATTAACAAATCTTTCTACACTTCGGGGGTCATTACCTATTCGTGGCACAAGCATCTTGTGTTCGTCGCCTATCTGTGCTTCTATTAAGCATCATCTGGGTGTTTTCTCTCCCACTCTTCTCGGTTTTCTTTCCATTCCTTATAATCCTGCTCCGCTTGCGCTCTATCCTCTCTTCGTATTACGCGAGTTTTGTCCGCTTTGCCTTTGTTTTTCATATACGTTAAACCCTTATCGGTTAATCGTTTTAAGTCTTCTTCTTTATATTCTTGTTTTACCAATTGCGCTATATCACGCTTCATTTGCTGGATATTGTCTTCTATGTGCGCTATATCATATTTATCGGTAGCCATTGCTTTTCGTTCGTTTCATGGGGGCAGTTCCGTGTTTTCTTTCAAATTCTTTCATATCAATGCCGTCATCTTGAGGTGTGCTTTCAGTTCGTCGTAATTCATATTTACATAAATACTTCGCTTATTGTCCAACGCACTAATCTTATCTTTTAAATCCTCCATAGTATTCCCCTCTTGTTGAAGCATCCAACAATCTATCCGCTCTAAGCCTCTCGCGGGCTTGATTATTGATACCTTCATTAACTTGTTCAGTCCAATCAGCATCTGCTTCATCCAACAAATACTTATGTTCGCGTCTAATTTCGTTATAAAAAAAAATGGTTTTTCGTGTGGCATTTTTTATATCCGCTATTATATAAGATGGAAAATAAAAAAGAAAAAAGCAAAGACGAGCAACAACTTGAAGAGTTGGAAAGGCTAGGGAAGGAAATTGACCAAATCCGCATCACTCAGAACTTAGTGAATAGAAACCCCAACATTTTTAGAAAACCTGAAAATATCCTTTACCGCTTACCGCTATCAGATAAGCAACGAGAGCGATTTATAATAATATAATTAAAGAAAAGATAATATATAATGTTGTTAATATTGCTATTTGTGTGCTCCGTATGTCGCGGACTGCCTGCGACTTTTATAGCAGAGCAAATCAAACAAAAAAAGATGGATGTGTTTATTGTATCCAGAGCGGGATTAACTCAAAATTCAAATGTATTTACAAACCGATGTCAGACTGGTGTATTAGTTTTGATGAAGCACTACCTTTAATGTGCTCAAATGACGCTTCGTGGTATAAAATACATTTGTATGAATGCTCACTTCTTACTTGAAGAAGGAGAAGGAAGCACGATGCCGATTAAGAGTGTAAATACCCTACATATACATTAGCCTGCTCACAAGGCATGTTATTTTTAGCGAGTTTTATTAAGCAAATCGTGATGATTGCTATTATAGCCATTTGAAATAAGTATTTAATAGTCGGCTGTCTGTTTTCCTTGTCGTCATACAGTTCCATTCGTTATCAATTTCATTGTCAATCTTTTTTTCTTCCGTCTTTAGTTCATATCCAAAACGCGAGACTTTAATTCGGGTTAGTTCGCCATCCATTCCATAATAGGTGGGGGTCTGTGAAGTCTAGTTGTATTATTGTTGGACATTTGAAAATACTTCTGCTCGTATTTCTGCCAATTGCTTGGATATGTTTCTATAAGCATGAGATTATTATTTTCTTTTCTAAATTAACTACCTTTCCGTTAAGTGTTGAAAAGCACTGACCAATATTGGGATAAAATTTGTATATGTTATACCTTCAAGGTATCCTTCTCCGTCGTCTGCTTTTATTCCACTTTCGATACAAACTCTGGAAATATTTTTTTGACTTCGTCCGCAATAAATCCGTGGTTCTTTTTTTTTTTCTTTTCGTCAGTTTCCAATAATACGAACAGCAGTTTATTTTTGATAATTTTCGCAACACTCCCCGAGTCTAATGTTTTAATATCTGATTTTAGCTCCTGTCCGATGTA
>WBZZ01006155.1:0-22500 GCA_019918135.1 Paulinella micropora
AGGGAGGTGGTTGCGAAGCTGCTGGTGGACTAGAAGAGCGGGAACTTGACGAGCTAGTAGATGGGGACGGTTCCTCGATTAGTTTCTGTCGCTCAGTCTTTTTGACAACGTTCAACGTTTTAGTAGGATTGGTCTGCTGTGTAGTAGACTCAGCAGTGGGGTTGGTCTGGTTTTCCTTCTCCTGTTTTGTGGCGTCAATTGTAGTCACGTCCTCCTTGTGTTTGCGTATGATCGGGGCAGGTCCTCGGTTCAGCGTTGTCTTGTCCGACGTGCTTGTTAACTGTTGCTTGCGAGAAGAGAGTGTGGGATCGGCAGGAACTTGACGGTAGTCTTTTACGATGCATCCAGCGTAGTCGTAGTGCGTATCAACATATGTAAGCATTGACAGCAGAGCGTTCGCCAGGCAGTCGTTGAATCCAGGGCCAATTCTCCAATGATTACGTTGCTGTTCCACAGACGTTCGAAGAGTTTCAAACGAGAGGCTAGATATTTTGGAGAAGTGCGAGTTCTTCAAAATTTCGTTTGCAGAGAGGGCATCACCAGCTGCAGCTCCTTCTTCACGATCATCAGTTGTGAACCATGAGTAGCACATCATACAGGTGGGCCGCCAATTTCCAAGACCAGTAACCATTGCGTGTTAGTAGATGGATCATGCCATCGAACGAGATGCAACCCAGGTCTTTGTCTTTCGGTGCTGGGACTCTTCCAGCTCGGGCAACTTCAATAAGTGCTTTGTTGAGAGCTTCACGTTTAGTTAGGGTGGCAGATTCATGCTCCACTTGTGAGAGGAGGGTTTCAATGAAGTGACGGTGTGGTTCCCCATCGAATGGGATCAGGAGTGCAGGGCGAGGGACAGATTTGGAGGCTATCATTTCATTGACCCAATCCTCATCTTTCAGTTCTTGCTGGTTGCTCTTTGTTCCCAACTCAATCTTTTGACTTCTCGAAAGTAGGCTGTGCTTCCACTGACTTGCTTGTCCGTTTGTAAATTGCATGAGGAGAGTAGTATGGCAAACATCTAGAGTAATCAGACGATCATAGTGCAGCGGTGGAGAATTGTTTTGGTTTCGTCCTCGTTGTTGACGTTGTTGCTGTTGCCTCTTTTCTCTTTCTTCCTTCTCTTCTCTGCGGATGCGGTCCATGCTCTTTTTGTAGGGATCTGGGGCATCATAGCTTTTCTTCTGGGGGGTATTGCTAGTTGTAGAGGCTGATTGAGATCTGGATCGGGTTTGGTCTTGTTTTTTTAGTGAGAGGTCTGTGCTTTGTTCATAGCTTTGCTTCGAGCTGGCATGAGAGGTTGAACGGTGTCCGTCATGTTGCTTCTGTCCATGGTCACGTCTGGTGGGGGGACGACGAGCGTTGTTTTCTTGAGTAGGAGCATTGGTGTCTGCGGTATGGGCTTCGTCCTCGATCTTGACCTTTATCTCTTTGTCGGTAGTAGTGTTGGTCGAAATGTTGGTGGTGAGTCTTACATGGTGAGCTTGACCTGTTTTTGCGATATGGGGAGGCAGAATGGCTTCTTCGACGATCCGTGTTTATGAGTCGGCGGTCTGAGCTTCCATATTTGTAGCTTCTTGAGTTGTCTCCAGTACGTGAGTGCAAGTCTCTGCGATGATGACTCATCGTAGGCGATCTGGCAAGCCAGACGTGTCGAATCCCGAACCCTAATGAGGGCAAGGATGCAGATTTAACTTTCAAGAACAGTTATTTAATAACAGGGGTTAACCAGACCACGAGTGACTGTGCTCGCCCCTTTGGAATGGGCTAAGTAGATTTGAGGTTTTTGGTTAGAGTTGAGTAAGGGTAAGAGGCATGATTTGGATAAAGGGCATGGTGTGTGTAAGGTCTCCAGTGCAACGACTGTTTTGAGTGGGAAGTCTGTGGCGAGGAATTTGTTTAGGTTGTATGATAACGGATGTAGGTTGGGTGAAGTGGAAGGATAGATAGAACGGTCAGTGAGAAAAGTTTGCGTGTGATATGGGCGAAAAAGGAAAATGCTAGAGTAAAGGTCAGTTTTTTCCAGTGCACCCACGGCGGGGAAATACAGATAAAAATTGAAACAAGTTAGAAAAGCTTACGAAATATTATAATAAAGTAAAGTAATAATTGTCTATTGACGTTAGTTGCTGGTAAATTAACGTAGTGCCACATAAATTGTATTGTATCATATTTGGCCTAATTCATTAGTTCCTCAGTGAGTTAATTTCCTCTTTTGGGCTACAATCATCGCCACCCCACAAATCAGAATTGAAGAACAAGCAGGAAAAGAGCAACACACATGCACAAGATATGCCTGCTCACCCTTCCTGTCCCTCGATCTACTCCTTATATTCCCCTCCTGACAGATAATCGCTTCACTACTCCCCTTGACATGGTGGGCGACCCAACACCTCTTGGGGTAATATACCCTATGGAGGAGGGATGGGGGCTTCGCCGTGTCAAGGGGGGTTACACGAAGGTCCTAATGAAATCCCGGAATTCTATTTATCTTCACTTATGTGAGGACGATGGACCACTGCTCAATCTGTGGGCACAACCCATCAGAAGAAGCATGATCATTGTTTCAAACTCGAAACAATGTGATGGGTTTAACGTGAACAACGCACGTTGTTCATGCAAGGTAGGGGCCGCCCGGGGTCAAAGCAGACCAGGTGGTGAATGCGCCAAGAGGATGGAAAAACAGGGTTGTGATTTCTGTTCCCACCATATCGGCAGCGAACAAAATAGGGCTGACTTATTGGCAGTAATTAGAGCACAGCTGAACTCGGGGGGTACACCATGGCACTTTGGGTTAATGCTAGCCCCTATGGACAGGATTATACGTCAGTGGATTAGGACAGATCAAACCCCCCCCCCCCCCCCCGTGTTCAATCGAATCCTCTCACGAATTGGATCTGCCCTACCTGTAATGATCAGTTTCTCTCCCAAGACAGCCTTGACTTCCGTCTCCCCATTTGCGGACAGAGGGCGTCATCCTCCACACACACATCACCGAACAAATATGCCTCTTCTCATAGTTCTAGTGCTTCATCATCTTCTCTCACAAAACATACTCTCCCTACTTCAACTGTACAACGTTCTGACTCAAACATTAAAACGTCTCAGTGAGAACGTTGAGGCTGCAGTAGGGGAAACAACCAAAGAAGAGAGAGAGGTGAGGGAGAGACGATGACGGACGAAAACGATGATGAAACCATCTCTTATGCTACTCCTCAGAAGTCTTCCTCTTCTTCTCCTGCATCATCTGTACAACGCTCGAACTCCAAGAACGAGAAGAGCGTTGAGGATGAGGCAGGTGGAGAAGAAGGGGAGGCCAAAAGAGCACGCCCATCGTTTGTCCGTCGTATCACGCATTCCCCTTCACCGCGTCTTGCACCTAGCGAGTTGAATGAAGGGAGGGAGAGAGAGTTAGAGAGAGATAGAATTAGGAGAGACCCCACGATCGCATGGAGATGGGATGAGGGGAAGATGATGATAGTAGGGGGGAATGGAGAAATACCATCTCTCGGAGAGATACGCAGGTTGTTCGGTGCGTTAGCAGAGGGTGCTAGAGAGATAGAGGTGAGAGATTCTCTTATTACCGGGAGAGAGGGGAAGCTAACGAGTTTTAATAATATGTTGAACTCTACATGGATATTCAGAGTTTCGTTATTTCCATGGCCCACAAATGGAACAGCCCTTTTGCAAGGGGGCTCGTTGCAGCATTTCCTCATCTAAGAACTCAATTACTGGAATACCGGGAATACCTACAAAGGATAGGGGTAGAGGGGGAGAACGTACGAGATATCCCACCGTCAAGACCTAGCACATCTCCCAACCCCACCTCAAACACCTCACCTCCATCTGAGAAAGATTGTGTCATAATGATGCATGAGAACGAGGGAGATGAGAGAGAGACACCTGAAAAGAGTATGGCGGGGATGGTTTGGATAGATGCACGGGAGTTTTATTTTTTCTAAGGAAGAGGATGCTCAGCCAGTCTGACCCAGCTTGCGGCGCCGCCCTTTCTTTTTGGTTCCCTCTGGCGGTGGCTCCATCTCGCCCGCCTGTGGCTTCTCGTCCTTCTGCACCTCTTGCTTTGCATTTTCTTAGCTGGAGTTTTGAGCCGCGTGCCCGCCCCCTTCCCCCCCCCCCCCTTCCCGCCCCCTCCCACCTGCCCCCACCCCCCCAAAGGGGGGGTGCGCTGCATCTTGCACACACCTCTTGGCGGTAGTGGGCGCGCGAGGCACTAGTCGTGCGTGTCACAGGGACAAAAAAGTCTGCGCTAGCCTTTTCACAAAGCGCTGTTTTTGCTCTTCTCAAAAGGATTTGATAAAAGTGCATAGTTTATTCATTGGCAATTATTACCCCTGGCCCCCAGTACTCTAGCGTGCAAGCCTCTGCAATTTCGAATGCAGACTTGCCCTGCAGGGTGTCGGGCACGAGTTCATACCGTGAAAAGGTTATACAGTTTGCTTGACTTGCTCGTCAGAACGTGCTCGGTTTACCATGCGCAGTAGCTTGCAAGGCAGTAGGGTTTGAAGCAGGCGCGCACTGGCAGAGAGAGCATCCTGGGTCGGCAGAGTCCGGGGGGTTCTGCCTGCAGCATGCCCGTGACGTAGGCGCCGGGCGACCAGAGTATGTGCAGAAACGCGAGCAGAAATTTGCGCAGTGCTTCTGTTATGCGTGGGAGGTCTAGTTTGAGAGTAGTGAGCTGAAGCTGAGGGGCATGCTTGTTTAGGTTAAGCTGGAGGAGCACCAAAAGAGCTCCCAGATTGCTGGCCACGCACAAGCCCGCCGAAGACTTGGCCTCTTTTTGCCAGATTTCCTGGAGAGTACTCTCGCGAAATAATTTGAGCAGCTGGCAGCGTTTGACAAAATTTGTGCGTTGACATTCGCTGACAACCTCGGGATCTGCTTGCAGGTTGGGGAACGTGTTACTTAACAGGAGCAGAGCGTGTTCGTCGGGGGCCTCTTCGGTGATACCATGCAGGAGTAGCAATTGCCCGTGAGCACCCACTGGCGTCTGAAGGTAGATAATCATTGAAAATTTAGAGGGGGGGGGTGGAAAGGGAAGGTCAGAGGCAGAGCTTCCACAGATTCCATGAAAATGTAATCTAGCGATCTGCAGCTGTACTATACCAAGGAGAATCGTGATCTGTGGCTCTGTAATAGTAGAAAAATCGATCGCGAATTTGAATTATTGCCTCTGTACCAATAATGTGTTGACTGCTACTCTTTGGGATTTTCGAGAATATCGCGGGAGCTGCCGCAAGCGCTCGCAGCTCTTGCTCCGACCGGTACTTCTGTCAGATCCTCCATCCGACCATGCGAGTGGTTGCGATGCCTGGCAAGGAGGGGTCCGAGGGAACGTTTCCAGAAGGGATGCAAATTTTATTTGACTGCAACAACAGTTTGAGCTTGCGCGAATTCCGACTACTATCAACGTCAGGGAGATACGCACGCAAAAACAAAGAGAGCCCCATGTGACTCCGCAGCAGCTACTCGATGGCCCGGAACCACCAACTGTCGAAGCACTGACTGCCGCCTGCTCGGCAGCAGAACTGAAAGCATTATGCAATCAACTCGGACTGTCTAAACGTGGGCCCAAGTCTGCGCTCGCACAAAATCTCATCAATGCTTGGAATGATAACGTCCATTGCCTGCCTCTGCCTCCACATCCGTGGATGAAGTGAATGGAGCTTCTGCTGCGCCAGCGCCTGCAGCGCTTGCGGCGGCGTTCGCGGCAGGTCCCTCGTCAAGTGTACCTGCAGCTGCTATGGTCGCGGCAAAGCCTATTTTAGATGTGCCTCAATAAGCTGTTCCTGGGGAAATTGCTTCTTCTGAGCCGGCACCTGCAATGCGCACGGCGATTGTTGGCATCATCCTCGTCAAGTGTGCTTGCAGCTGACATAGTAGTGGTAGGGTCCTCGCCAGGTGTGTCTGCAGTTGTCCCTCGGAAACGTGCTATTGCGGCGCTGGCGGCACCTGCAGCGATCGTGCCAGTGTCCACTAATTCACCGAACGTGTCTGCAGCTGCCGCAGTCGCGGCAGGGTCCTCGCCGGGTGAGCCTGCAGCTGCCAGACTCAGTCAGAAACGCATGCGTCTTCCGGTGGCAGCAAAAAAACGCAAGCAGGCTCAGGGGTTACTAAGCAAATGTCTTTCTGCAGTCTGCAGAAAACCTTGCATCAGGGTCATCATTTACTACGTATCTGTCAATAAATACATTGATAAATAAATACATACATTAAATCATTAATACATTAATATGTTTATACATACATATATACATCAATACATACATTCACACATACATACATTTATATACATACCTTTTCAGAATGGAGTTGACCATGGCAAGTGCGCAGCAACCGACAGCTGTGCCTGCGTTTGCATCGTCATCTTTGCGGAGATCTTCCCGTAGCACCCGCTTGGAGAAGACTTACTTTGGAGTCTGGACCAAGAAGAGCAACCATCCGAGGGTGAAAATGCAGATTGACCAAAAAGAGCAACCATACTTCATTTTGACCCAGGAGGATCCACCGGTCTCTCCGGTCCGAAAGTAACGGTTTTGCTATCCTAGGGCCAAAAATCACCTTTCCCTGCCTTTTCAGGGTTCAAAAAGTAGTTGCAGTTGGTAATTCTTATTGTCATTTCGTGTCTTGAGGCTGGCCTGAGTATCTAAACACACAGCAGCATCGGCCGGCACCGGTGGCACCGGTAACCTGCAAAAACAACACTAAAAATCCCTGGTGAGCCTGCCGCCATCCAGCCTCAAACGAAACATCATTTATGCATGTATTTGAAGTTCTTCAAGTAATTATCTGTGCTTGTCATGCTCAGCAGGCTGAATAAACCCAAGCAAGGAACACATCGACAGCTGCCGCTCTCAAGGCAAGGGTTAGGGTTAGGGTTAGGGTTCAGCACCCGCCAGGCTGCCGGGCTATGCCGGGGCGGCTCGGCTCGCTGTCTGTCGCCTTGTTGACTCAAAGCAGTGTGTTTGGGCCGCCCTAGCCGGGTCCTGCCAGCGTGCCGGAGAAAATTTTTCAGCGGGTTGCAGGGTTAGGGTTATTAGGTTAGGGTTTGGGTTAGGGTTAGGCCGTGTGAACCAACGCTCGGCTTGCTGGGCTCGGCATTCGAGGACGGGTCGGGCAACCAGCTGCCTTCTTCAGCTCCCCAACACCTGCTCACTGCAGCAACTGCCGGCAGAGGGCGAGGAGGAAAGATGTCCCGGTCACGGTTACAGTCACATAAGCTTCAAGGCATAGCTTGCGGGATAAGGGCCCGTTTGAACTCAAACCTGCGGCCGCGAGCTCCAAGCTTTAATACGGGCCGGATCAAGGGTCCAATCACGCAGAACCTAGCCAGGACCTCATTCGGACCACTTGCGGCGGAGGCCGGCGAGCCCACGGCAGAGGCCATTCCTCAAGGCAAGGGTCAGTGTTAGGGTTAGGGTTAGGGTTCAGCACCCCGCAGGCTGCCGGGCTATGCCGGGGCGGCTCGGCTCGCTGTCTCTCGCCGTTTGGACTCAAAGCAGCGTGTTTGGGCCGCCCCAGCCGGGTCCTGCCAGCGTGCCGGAGAAAATCGTTCAGTGGGTTGCAGGGTTAGGATTATTAGAGTTAGGGTTAGGGTTATTAGGTTAGGGTTAGGGTTAGGGTTAGGGTTAGGCCGTGTGAACCAATGCTTGGCTTGCTGGGCTCGGCATTCGAGGACGGGTCGGGCGACCAGCTGCCTTCTTCAGCTCCCCAACACCGGCTCACTGCAGTAACTGCCGGCAGAGGGCGAGGAGGAAAGATGTCCCGGTCACTTAACCCAAGCAAGGAACACATCGACAGCTGCTGCAACCGCCGTGAATGGGGAAGGGATGGCTGAACGTGTGCCAAGCTGCGGTCGATTAAGTAGTAGCCATCGATGTAGGTCTAAGTCGCTAAACCAAACCGGATCCAAGTTTATTGTTTAGAAGAGCAGGCCTGCGGGTTGTGCAGAAAGTTTCTGAGTCCAGATACCCAGCCCGCCGCGAACGCCGTGAACTAAGTCTGCCGGGAGAGAACCTGGTGAGCCTGCCGCCATCCAGCCTCAAACGAAACATCATTTATGCATGTATTTGAAGTGTTTTCAAGTAATTATCTGTGTTTGTCATGCTCAGCAGGCTGAAGCAAGGAACACATCGACAGCTGCCGCAACCGCCGTGAATGGGGAAGGGATGGCTGAACGTGTGACAAGCTGCGGTCGATTAAGTAGTAGCCATTGATGTAGGTCTAAATCGCTAAACCGAACCGGATCCAAGTTTACTGTTTAGAAGAGCAGGCCTGCGGGTTGTGCAGAAAGTTTCTGAGTCGTAGATACCCAGCCCGCCGCAAACGCCGTGAGCGCCGTGAACTAAGTCTGCCGGGAGAGAACCTGGTGAGCCTGCCGCCATCCAGCCTCAAACAAACATCATTTATGCATGTATTTGAAGTGTTGTCAAGTAATTATCTATGCTTGTCATGCTCAGCAGGCTGAAGTAACCCAAGCAAGGAACACATCGACAGCTGCATTGAAGACATATGTCACACCGAGTCCGTTAGTTCGGAGGAACTTTTCCTGCAAATAGGAGAAGGAGAAAAAATACAAGAGTTGTGCCGTTAATAAAGTACATACAGGAGGGTTGCCCACTGTAGTTAAAACTACAAATAGTGATTCCGACATTTCTCAATCTGTCGGAGACTGTAGAAATTTTAGGTTTGGTTCCAAACTAATTCAGTGTTTGCGTTTTATTTTTTCATTTAAATTCCAGGTTTTTTTGTGTGGGCAACCGAATGACTAATTATCTATTGAATTTACCATTCAAGAAAGATTTAAACAGATTCAATCTCGAGTTATCAGTTCCTCCGCTCATCCACTTTTTTGTGACATTTTGTTCGCTAAAATTTCCTGGTTTTGCGGTGCTTGGCTTGGACCGGCCAAACTAGGAAAACCATGCTTCCCAAAGTAGTTTGGAATGCTTGGAGAGCTCTCTCCACAGTGATTTCTGTATATAGTGACTATTAAATATGTTTCGACTAACACTTTTTCATTACCATCCATAAATTTTTATCCGGTTTCTTGCATTCATGCCTACAAAAAATGCTGGCAAAACAGCTTGACTTTTCAGCCTGACAAAAATGAAAAAATGGTTCCTGTCTACAAATGAGCAGAAACGAAGCTAGAAAGTACCTGGTTCGATTACCATGATTGTATTTCGTAATTCCCCAAGAGGGTTTGTCACGATAAAGCCTAGAGAGCCCTGCTTCGTAGCAAAGTAGAAATCAGCTCAGATAGTGTATAGTGTACTTGAACCTTCTGATCATGTCATGGCGATCTCGTGCAGGGTTGCTGACTGCTTCGGGGGTAGTTGGGGTCGTCCTTGCGAGGCGTTTTAATTTCTTTATGCGGAGTGCAAGGCGTCGATGCCAATTGATATGTTGGGGTCCTGATTGAGCTTGCGCGTCGCATAAGTCAGGGCACTCGTGGTGTTGGGTTGTGGCAGAGCGTGGTTCGGTCGGCTGGGAGGCAGAGTGGGGCGCGGGTTGGGTTGTAGGGTTGAAGGCGGGAAGAGGGGGTGTAGTGCGGTTTTAGATCACCAGTATGGCTCGGGTTCCCAGGAGGGTCCATCCGTGGTTAGCTGGGAGGATTGTGACGGCAGCGTCGTCTAGTTTCGTCTATGTGTCGTCTGGTCGTGGGACAAGGAAGATGAGGTGGTCGTCGTCATTTTCGTTTGCTCTGCAAATGGCGCCAGCCAGGCGGTACGGTCGTGATTCTGAGCCTCTTACAGTTTCAGGCTTGATCCACAACGTGGGCGGAAAAGTAAGGCGCCTTTGACGGGGTGGAGCCCCTTCCCGAGGTCGTGGTTGTGTTGTGGGGGTGGCGTATTGCAGCTGACGATTAATGGCGAACCAGATGGATTGGGGTCGGTTTAGGAGGGTCAGTCTGCCTTCCTTGCGGTGGCCACAGGAGCATCTGGGGGTGGTTGGGTGGCGACTCCATAGTTGGAGAAGCGAAGTGATGTGCTCAGGGAGCGGTTGGTGTTGTGGCCAGGGTGCGGAACAGGCAGATCTAGTAGAGGTGATCGATCCTCCGCGACAGATTCCCGTTCACGCGATGTACATTGATCTACAGAAGATGTGTAGCACAGCCATTTGGCGATAACGTCATTGCCATTTTCATCTTTGATGGTTCTTAGTAGTTGGAAAATGCCCTGGATAGAATATCGCGGTGGCGCGACGGCTCTAGGTCGTAGTCGGGAGTGGATGAGTTGAAGGGCGGATGCGCGGTGGAACCATGGATCGTGATGGGGTTAGATTAGCGAGGGATACTGCGGTTAGGTCAGCCAAAATGGATCCGATGGTCTGGAGCATGCCGGTTTTGTCCTTGGTGTTGGCCTGGGAGGGTTGTCGGCGGGCCCAGGCTGCGATGCATTCTGGTAGTGCTAGGGTTGTAGCTAAGGCCTATAGTGTAGCGATAAGGTAGCACATGTTGCCCGGATTGTGGATACCCCGACGGTCTGCCAGTAGAGTAGTGGTCTCTGAGGTTCTCTGCTGAGCTGGGTTGGCACCGGCTGGGGCCCTTTTTCCTCCCACTGGGCGGTCAATGTTGGAGGTGTTGACCTGGTTTGCGCTAGCCGTTCGCCTCCGTTTGGGAGGGGGGTTATGGTTTGACGGTATGGATGTGTGGTGTTTGTTCCCATGATGGCTCATCGTGTGGTATAGGGGTGCGGCTGTCGTCGAAGGGGTTGGTCGGGAGGTGGACGTTGGCTGGGGCGTAGGTCGTTGTCTGGTCGTGGGATTTTGTGGTCGCGGCGCCGGGGGGATGAGGGTCTGAGGAGAGGGGGGAATCGTGTTGGGACGGGATGTGCGCCGGCTTTTGTGGAAGCGGATCTTGATCCAGACTTTGCAAAGCTTCGTCGTAGGCCTGACTGGAGTTGGTCTTGCGTCGGCAGGGCCAGTCCGGCTTCGGAATCGGAACTAGCGCTGGAGTCCTCAAGGTCTTTGGGTGGTGGGCCGAAGGTCACCGGGCCGAAGGTCACCTTATTTTTCAATCTTGGGTGACCCTTGCGGGCGGCCGGAGGTAGAGAGGGGGCGGTTGTCGTGATGGGCGGCCGGATATCTGTTCTGTTCGACGTCGGAGAATCTGGAGCTGGTGGAGAGTCGCACATTCTCGGTGGGGGAGGTGGCGGGTTGGCCGGTAGTTGGTGCTGTACTGGCGCCGTGTTCTGACTTGAGGAGGCTCTGGTGGGGGATTTGGTGTCCTCTTGATCAGTAGGCAGTGGTGGGGTGGGTTTGGGAGGACTGGGAAGTCGGTTGGCAAGAGTGGGGGTGGTGCGGGGCTCCGAGACAGGTGTCGTAATTGTAGGTGTGCCCTTGGCGGCGCGATTGCGGGCATATCGTCGGCGCTTTTTCTGGCGCTTGGTTAGTAAGGAAGTTGTCGATGTGGCAACCTCCTGGGTGCTCTGTACAGATGACTGCGGGGGAGTCGCCCGGGGGGAGGCACGGGTAGTTTGGAACCCGGGAAGCAGGTTCTGGTTAAGGGATAGCCATACTCGCTTCGCAGCCGTCTGGATCGTGGGAGGGGCGGGCATCTGGGAATAGGGGGTCGAGAGATGGTACTGTGAACGCTAGCACGGCCACCCAGTCTTTATCGTCAGCCCAGGGGTCGTGCGTAATAGTTGGGGTTGGAGGTCGCAGGTTTGTGTGGGTGGAGTGTTGTCCCAAAGCTTGAAATTTGATGTACTGGATTTGGGAGTGCGTTAGCATGACGCAGGGATCTAGGAGTTGGGTCAGTGTAAAGGTTTAGAGCATGGTCAGTACGCTAAGGGCCACGTGGACTGGGAAGTCGTGGAGCTTAACGGGGTTAGAATCGTACAGGACGCATGTCTGGTGAGGCGTGGGGCCCGAACTAGAGCTCGAACTACTAGAGCTGGCGCCGGAAGTTGGGGCGAATACCGCGTCGTCGAGCATTTCGACTTCGATCGGGAAGTCGCTGGATCCTGATAGTCCGGACTGTCCATCCGGGATCATGCACACGTCGAATCCAGGGTCGATGAACATCCCTAGGGGGAAGCCGATGCGGTAGTGTCCGCGTGTTTCCAGTGGACTCAGCATGTGGATCGAGAGGGGCAGGTTCAGAAGTGCCTCTGCTTGAAGATCCGACTGAGACCTTCATTTTGCAATAGAACTTGCGGAGGCGTTCCGTAGTTTCGGTTTCCTTCAGATTGATCCAGCGGCCCGTGTTTGTATGTTGATCCACCGGTAGTGCCGATTCTGCGTTCCTCGGCGCCCATCTCCGGATGTGGGGATTGGGGTGGTAGTTTATCCGTCTGCGAAGGCATGGGACGCCAGAAGGATAACCTTTCAATCTCGCGAGTACGGGTTGACCATGTCATAGTCGCAGGGGGAGGTGCCCGGAGGATGGTGGACTACGTGGATTTCGCGGCTGAAGCGCTTGCCGGTCTAGCTGGCGATAAGATAAATAGCGATTTGAGCTATAATCCACTCCACGTTGTCGTATTGCTTCCAGTAAAATGTAGTGGGCCATTTTATGTGGGAGGCGTCTGGATTCTGTGGATCGATCCAGTTTGGGCACTGTTGAAGGTAGTTGGTAAGGTTTCTGCTGTTTCGGCCTCCTAGTGACCATGTACCTTCCTTGATTGTTATTCCTCGCGTTAATCCCTGCCAATTGTGTTGGAGGATATTGTCGAAGAACTCTTCGTCACGCTTATTCATGTAGTAGATGGACAGGGAGCTATGGTTGAAATAGTTCCGCGGGAGGTCGACCGTGCAAAGGAAGCTGCGTTCGCGCACTAATACATTTTGGATGTCGTAGTAAGAGTCCGTCGTAGTGATCTTCAGCCATATGGGATCAATGCAAGGGAGTCGGTGGAAGTCGTGCTGAAGTGCGAAACAGCGTTCTCGTGTTGGTAACTTGAACCAGTAGCGTTGGTATAATGCGGTGCCAAATCCCAGAGCCATGGTGTATTGGCCTGTAGACGGGGTTTCCATGCAACTCCACGGGAAAAGCAACTCACCTTCAGAAAGCGCGTCCATAATGGTGTTTCGGGGTGCTGTTCTCGGGGTGTTACCGACAATGAGTCCCAAGTACGATGACGCTTTGTATCCCCATGGTCGCTCCGGATGATACACCATACCGGTGTGGAAATAGTCCACGTTTCCGGTGGGCTCCACTTGGCGGCCAACGAGGCTGTACACAGGAGTTGCGCAGTACTTCGTCCATGTGCCGGGCCAAAGTGGAAGATGGTGCCTTCAAAGGGGATTTCAAAAATCCATGCATCGTGCTTGCGCCTTTCGGATGGTTGAGGATATTCTCCACAGCCTCCTTTGTGAGTACCTCCTGGACCGCTGTTTCGTCCTGAAGGAGGCGTTGGCGCACGCGTTTAACTCTGACTAGGCAGAGGGCTTGAAAAGTTCCGTGTTGACGACGCCGTGTCGTGCAATCGTGCCGCCGTCGATAAGACCCATTCCCAACATGAAGTCGGAGAATGTTGAATGGTCCATCTCATGAAGTATGTTGCGAGGCGGCCAGTAGCGTTGCATGAGGAGCGTAGGATTGTCACGACTGAGGCCGAACGTGGCATCACCAAATTCGATGTCCGAGCCACCCCAAGGGGTGTTCCCACATCTGGCGAGGGTCAGTACGTAAGTAGATCTGACTCTCCCGGGTGCGTGGAGGTGCCGTAGTGGACGACGAGCAGGATGTCGAGCTCGAGGACGAACTTGAAGTTGTGCTCGAAGTTGTGCTCGAAGTTGTGCTCGAAGTTGTGCTCGAAGTTGTGCTCGAAGTTGTGCTCGAAGTTGTGCTCGAAGTTGTGCTCGAAGTTGTGCTCGAAGTTGTGCTCGATGATGAGCTCGATGATGAGCTTGCTGATGAGCTTGACGATGAGCTTGCCGCCGAGCTTGACGAGGCGCTCGTGGACGAACTCGAGGATGAACTCGAAGCCGGGTTCGGCATGGGAGAAAAGTTCGCGCCAGGAGCGGGTGTGCGATAAGTTGTAGTGGTCCGTGTACGGGAAGACCATCTGCTCCGCACATCTCCAGTGGATGTCATTTTCCGGTGGCGGGATTTGGTAAAAGTTGTAAGTCCCACGGGCGTTTTCTGCCGTGCGCAGCAACGATCGTTCCACTCGAGGGTAGTCCTAACCGTCGCGTCTTTCTGGAATGACGTTGTCGGGCCATAGTCCTTGGCTAGTGATCATCTGTTCCGGGATCCAATAACCGAGGTGTGGACATCTGGGTATGTGCCCACGAAGCAAACGGATCCCATGGTCGGAAAGTAGTTCGCGTATACTTCCTTGAAGATCCACAAGTTCTCGTCCATAGTAGAGGCCTTTTCCTCTTCTTTGCGTTCGGGGATACAGCTTGGAGGTATCCATACGAATGGTACCGGTCGGACCTCCTTATACGTCTGTTGTGGGTTCTGACCCGCGCGTAAAGTGGGGACTGGAGTCAGGACTTCAGCTCGTCGAAGTTGAAAGGGATCTCCGATTGCACGAGGGGCGTTTGGTGTCATTGGCGGTGCCTCGAATCCCGCGAGTCTGCGGCTCGGGTATTCATGTAGGGGGCCGCGTCCGACATTGGGGGACACGTTTGCAAGCCGGAACGGCCTAGTGGCCCTCCGTAGTCGGATGCTTATGCCAATGGGCCGAACACTTCCTATGGGGGATGGCTCGGCTGCCTCGGCTGCCTCGGGTTCGGGGTCCGGGGCCGGAGCACGTGCTTCGGTCCGGAGCGGCAATCGAGGAACTGGTGATCCCTGATCCTGTTTGAGGTCACGAGCAAGGCCGTCGCTTATTGGTCTTGCCTGCATACAATCTGCGATGGCAGGCGCCGCCACTCGTAATGCTGATGACGACGACGATGACGAAGACTGAGCCTGAGGGAGCGCCAAAGAGGCGGCCGTAGATGGCGTAGTCAAAGTCGGAGCAGGCGGCACTAACGATGATGATGACGATGATGATGATGATGATGATGATGATGATGGTGATGGTGATGCCCGATAGCTCAAGGAGCATCTCGTATTCGAAGGCTTGCCTCGAAGTTGAGCGAGGTATTGTCGTGCCAGTGCGTCTTCCCTTTTCCAAGCTGATAGACGCCAAGGGCTAACTCCAATCTGAGAGGCATTCGGTGCATTTCCCACTTGAGAGGGAGGTGTGTCTTACCATCCCTGGGCCGATCCACTCGTGGAAGGCGTGGCTGTCGCAGCAGCTGAAGCTGGAGACTCCTCTGGAGTTGGGGATGCCTCCAGTTTCTGTCGTTTGGAAGGAGGAGTACCCGGTCTCTTCGATTCCAAATTTCCGCCTCGGGCGCGATGGGTGATGTGTTGAGTTTGCGAGGGCGTAGGATGGCTGGCTTGGCTCTCGCTGTCCCGTTCGCTCTCGTTTTCGACCACTTCGACTGTCAGTTCAACTTCTTCTTCGTTTTCTTCTTCAGAATCTACGTCGTCGTAGCCTTCGTCGCAGCCTTCGTCATCGTCCTCAGCTGCTTCAGCTGCTTCTTCGTCTTGCACCTCGACCTCCTCGACCTCTTCACTGGCCTCTTCGTCTTCGTCTTCATCCTCTTCTTCATTGCGAACCGGCCATCCGACGTTGCCGTCGCAAGGTCTTCTTTTACGTGAAGACATAAACAGGTTGACTTGGCGGCCATAGAGGTGGGCGTTCGAAGTAGACAGAAGTCGTGGGAGTTCGAAGGGAGCTGCAGTTTGGGACGGCGGTCGATGATTTTGTTGAATTTGACTATCGGGTAGGACGTCTCTTTCGCCAACGTTGCAGGGCGAAAGTCGTAGCTAACCGTAGCAAGTTGTAAATCACCGACTTGAAGTGGCGTCTCGAAGAGATGGAACTCCGTCTCGTAGACGATTTGCTTGGAAGGCGGCTTCAGGGGCATGTAGTCCGTGGGCCGAATCGCTTGCGCGTCGTCAATGGAGAGGTTGAGCTGGGCCGAGAATTGCCTTCACATCGACACTACTGGCGCTACAGGGACACGCAAGCCTAAACCGAAGCCAGCTCGACCAGCTTTCAACAGTAGTCTTGGTGGCCACCCCCGCTGCAAGAAGAACCGCAAACACGTGCAACGCGCTAAGCGGACCCGATATCCGCCGGCCGGCGATGGCAAGTATCAACCCGACCAGGTATATCGGACCAGCCAACAGGGCCGCACTGCCCATTATGGTGAGACAGCCCCTCGGCCCGTCCAAAACCCGAATTACAAGCCGTCTCCGCGTCCACAGCATCGTTTTGCGGCTCCAACACAGCGCCGCCACTTCTACATGTACGCTCGGTCTGCTACCGGACACCACTGAGCAGCGATTGAATACCAAACAGGGTCGGGCGTGACCATCAAGTCTGGAGCCCTCTCCAGACACCGCTCTATTCTTACCGCCGGATCCTTCCACCATGGCTCTTCCCCACCGGGAAGTCACAGTCCTCGCTGTAAAGGATCCTCCATACTTCGATCCCGCCATGGCGGAGCTCGCTGCAACATACCCGGACCCGCGCATGCTTTACTGTACGGGCAACTACGGTCAGTGGAACACAGACCAACCCGTGGATTCTCATTTCTGAGAAACTTTGCCGCGACATTCTAGACAAACAGGCCGTCAAACTTATCGCGCCGCCTGCGCCCAAATACGCACCTGAAGTCGTCAACTCCGGCCTCACTGCAGAACAACAACGACTTCTATGGGCCCTCCTCGGAGAATTCGACGATGTCTTCCAAGACAAAGAAGGTGTCTTCAATCACACTGTCGTGTCGCTCATCCTCAAACCGGGAGCTAAACCAATTGCGGTGCCCAAATTGGACTCCAGCGGTACACCAATACCTCAAAGGTTGGGCGATGGACGTTCTTACAGCCGGCCTCTGGTCCATGGCCTCTGCAAATTGTGCCTGGGCTAGTCGAGCCTGCCCCGTAGGAAAGTTTGAAGACTTGGCAAAGGAGGTCATCCGCGACATACGCAACGTCTACGACTACCGCGGTGCCAACGACAACCTCCACCTGCCTGTGCCAGGTTTACCCAACCCGGATCAATACCGCGAACGCTTCGCGGGATGGCACTATCTCAGTTCTATCGACATGGTTGACGGCTTCACGCATCTGAAACTCAATCCAGATGACGGTAGCCGCGATATTCTCGCTGTTTGGACACCCTTAGGACTCCTAGTTCCTAATTTTATGCCTCAAGGTGTTCACCGCGCCCCGGGAGACTTTCAACGCGCTATGGATAAGTCCTTCAACCATCTGGACTTTTGGAATAAATCCGCTTCGGCCTACCTCGACGACGTCACAGACGGCTCCAACGACTTCGATACCCATCTTCGCGAGCTCCGATGCATCTTTCAAGCCATGCTAGACTCCGGCCTCCACGGTTCGGCCCGGAAACTAGTACGTTGCTTAGGCTATCGCGAGCTCAACATTCTGGGCAAACGCTGCAGCAAGAAAGGTATCGCCGCAGATTCTTCCAAGGTCGACGCTATTCTCAAGCTGGCCGACCCATCCAACGTTTCTGAAGTCCGATCAGTCTTAGGTATGACCAACTTCATCCAAGCCCATATCCCTGACTATTCCCGATTAGTGGCACCCCTGACCAATCTTCTCAAATCCACTCACGCTGCCCTCCGGTACCCCTTACCTGACCCGAGATGAGCGGAAATGCATGAGGAAGCTCCGCCATGTCCTCACTACGCTTCCCATTCTAGTAAAGTATGAGCCGTCGCAACGACTCTACCTTTGGACGGACGCAAGCCAGATCGGCATTGGCGGCGCACTTCATAATGGCCCAGAGCGCAACGCTCCGGTCATCCAGTACTTGTCCCAGAAGCTTACAGACACGCAAACACGATGGGCGACCTACGTTCGTGAAGCCTACGGCATCATCTACGGTATCCAACAGTGCCGCTACTACATCGATGCCAGCGATCACGAACTCACCATTGTCACAGATCACCGTCCCCTTTTGTGGCTATGGCACGCTCGCAGCCCCATGGTCGTCAACTGGGTTTTGGAGCACCTTCAGACGATTCGATTCAAAGTCGAATACCTACCAGGTAAACAAAACCAACTCCCTGACGGTCTCTCACGTGTCCCTTGCATCGCCCCCGGCCAACCCACCTTGATTGGCGAAGCCGAAGCGACTCTCCAGCTCTTATCCACCATTCCGGGACTCCGAGCAGGCTCTACCCTTTGGTTAGCAGTTGAAGGCACGCACGCGGCCCTGGATACCCGTCTCAAGTCCCTATCTTGCCGGATCCTCCGCGGCGGCCCCACTCTACGTAGTATTCAAGCCCCATGGGACTTGGCCATTGTCATTCCCTCTGCTGAACGCTCCCCGATGGTTGCCCGCGATATGTTTGCTCTCCGCAAGCCCTTCGCACTGCTCATGCCTCAAGACTTGGTTCATTGCGTCCCCGATGAAACTCTTCCACAGACGATAGTCGAGCAATGCCGCAAGATCTTATTCCTTGACGACAACCTCGTCTGGCTCGTACATGGACTTGCAATGGAGCAACACTATATTTATCCTCTCGTTGCTACATCGCATGCGCAGCGCGTTACACGCCAGCAGATCATCAGCGCACAACGACAGGACAGCTTCACGGCCCCTCTCTGGACCGAAGACGTCATCTCTGTCTCCGCCGACTCAGCCGAACTGATCCCAAGACAAGGTATCGCAGTCACCGTTGACCCCGATCAATCTTCAGTCAAGGTTTATGTCCCAGAAGAGCTACTCCGTCCCCTCATCAATTACGCCCACCTCATGCAGAACCACGCCAAAGCGCCGACACTCGTCCCCTTTATCAAGGAGCGCTACATTTGGTTCCGCACAGACGGTACGGATATCATGCATCATGACGTCCTCGCCGCCCTCCGTGACTGCCACTTTTGCCAACTAGTCCACGCCCGCCTGACCCTTAACCACGACCGATATTCATCGCTCACATGGACGCACCAAGGACAGGGCATCGGCCTCGACCACGTTCACATCGGCATCCCCGGCGTCACCTCTCAGTACATACTGACCATCGTCGATCTTTTCTCGGGATTTCTCCAATTTATCTAATGCGTCTCCACATCCGCGGAAGAAACAGTGGAACTCATCCTCAATCGATGAGCCTACATCTTTGGTTTTCCCGAGTCCATCTTCTCCGATTATCATAGTTCTTTCGTTGGAACGTTGGCCAAACGATTTTGCAGCGTAGCCGGCCTCGAATGCTCACCACCGCGCCCTACTCGCATCATCAACTCGGCTAGGTTGAATGTCGCCACAAAGCTATCCGCACGGCTATCCAGTCTCTCCCTAAGGCAGAAAAGACCAACTGGCCCAGCATCATCCCCTCTCTCTCCTTTGCTCAGAACACATACGTATCTAAAGCAACCGGCACAACTGCCTTTGAAGGAATGCTCGCCCGCAAGCCCCGCTGCACGTTGGACTTCTTCGACTCGCCGGAGATTATTAATGCCCGCGCTAACACTTCCAGCGCCGCCCTCGACGCATCACCGACACTGTCAATACAGTCGGCCGAACAGATCGCACTGTTGAACAGCGCCCGCACCGCTGTCACAACTTACGTCAGCGCGTACACCACCGTTACCCGCGCCCGGTCCGTCGCTCAAAAGAACAAAGGCAGCAGCAAGGTTGTCAAGGAAGGGAAAGTAAACGATACAGTCTCCGTCTACCGCCCCAAGCCTTCCAAGCAAGGCATTCCAGCCTCTTCCGTTCTTCAGTTCGACGGCCCCTACACCATCGTTGAGCAGGTCAGCTCAAACTGCTTCAAGCTGCGCCATCTCAAGACTAACAAGGTATTGAAACGCATCGACCGCTCACACCTCGCTCCGTATACTGCACCCACTGACGGCCTCGCTCAACACTGCCGCAGTAGACTATCACGACGACGACTCAGTCAACTACACCATCGGCGAAGTCGTTGCATTCATCGACCGCGATCAGGTTAAACTTGGCATCGTTGTAGACGAGGACCCAGAGAACGAGGAAAACGACCTCGTAGTTCACCAGCTCGGTGCGACCTCAGACAAGAACCCTCTCTTCCGTCCCATCTACGAAGACACAAAGGACCAAACCACTATGCAACGCTGGGGTAATCCCTTGGCCCACTGGAAGCCCCTTCTCTTCGACACAACAAACGATCAAGTCGTTCATCGACACATCGAGTGGCGCTCTCACAAGACCAACAAAGACAAAGGCCGACTTCCTGCCAGCTTGCTTAAGCATCTCAAAGGCCCTCTCATCACCGGCGAATCCTTCCCACTTCATATCTTCCAGAAAGGTAAACAAGCTACATCGAAGGAATAGCCACCTCAACACTCTCAAGTGGGTTTTACCCATCGTACCGGCTTCACCCGCCACAGCCCAGCGCTTTTCCCACTTGGCCCGCCATCGTCCCTAGACAAGCTACGCCACGACCAGAGTATCCCTGTAAGTCCTTGGTCGCCTTTTATGCCTGCAGGTCAACAATCATCCTCATCGAATCTGAACACCTCAGTGATTATATTGGCATGGCATCATTGGTGCATTAAATTTGGTTCATCTCGGCTGTGCGATACATGGCCACCTAGCTTCCTACTGCTCGACGTCAGCTCCCCGATATCAACACATCGCTACTGCGCCTCAATTGTTCCAGTTCCGCTTCCGCATCCCGATATCCGGCCCCGGCTGATCTCCGTCTACACTGCGCTACACATCGACGTACTTCTTTCTCATCTTCCTCTTAGGTTTAAAGAGACCCATCTTTCTCTTTTGTCCTTTTCCTTTTTCTGAGACAAGTCACTAACCAATCGTTATTCACTCACTCTGTACGCAACTCTACTCAACCGTTAGGTCTGGGGGGGGCAGCTATCAGACTGAGCACTTTAACGACCGGCCAAAACCACTACCGTTGACATTTTACTGTTTTTGACCGATCCGTTAGATTCTCCTCTGCACGACGTTTCGACTTCACTAACTAGCTTTCGATTTCGTACAGGAATGACTTCAAACGATTTAATCAAAGTTTTTACAGCAATTACAATTTTCCCTTCTCCATTTCCTTTTCCCCCGATTTCCTGAAAACCACAATTTACGGTGAATTTTGGGAACAAATTCAAGAGAATCGAAAAATTATTTTTGAAGTGCCGCACAATCTAGGTTTTCACATCCATGACTTAGAGAGATTTCCCAAACGAAAATCTCGGACTTCCACTTGAACACCAATGACTTGGACTTGAAGCCACCTTCAAGTACATTGTACATTTAACTTCAAGTGTCGCCTAACAGCTACTCACAATCTACGTTCAACCAAGATCGTACTTTGGAAATCAAGTCTGCAAACTAGTAGAAATCTACGTAAATAAACGAAGTGACCTCTCAGCTATTTACTGGTATTTCACCTACTCTTAGGAGTTAGTGCTGTTTGCAGCCATAGATACTTTTAATAAGAGTTCGTTGTGTATTTATCACTTGGGGTTGTATCTAAACTCACAAGTAATTTATCCGTATAGTTCTAGTCAATAATTGTAACGGACGTAACGGTCCGAGCCAATTTTGGCATTCAGGATTGGACACTAATCATTGTGTAATAATTACAGTCGTGCGCCAGGACTTTATTTCAGTTAGTTCTGCTATCTACGTGCGGATTAAAAGTGTTGATTGGTATCGTGGCTTCTAACGGAGTCTCTCAGCAAACCGTCTGAGTCTCAGCCTGAGTAAGGTATTAGGTCCGTGAGTGACCGGGTATTTACCTAATCAACGTAACTACATATGTTTGCAAGTTTCCCGCTTTTGTATCTCTTTGAGACCTCTTCTATTCTATCTCTTGTGCTTCAAGTTCCTACTAAGGCTCTACGAGTGGCAAGTATTAATATTTTATTAAATCAGTGTTTGCGTAAAAACTAAACCTTCTTAAGCCTCCGTATCGACATCTTATAATTGTGAACTGACTGGCAGGCTGACTCTGTACTAGTTTTAATAAAATAATACTTGCACTCAGACGGTAAAGATTAGGAAGGGCAGGTAAGAGACCACAGGTACTGCGTAATTTTTAAAAAATTAAATTTACTGAGCAAAACAACAAGTCATTCTTGGATGCTTCATGTCATAGACATCTATTAATACAGCTGAACGGAGTGGAGGTGAGTGTGGGGATCGATATGTCACAGTGAGGAAGTAGACTCAGTGCGACCGCATACCGTGCGCCGCTGTGGCGCCCGTGTCGGAATGACCCAAAACTGATTTCTCTATTAAAAACGATTTGAATATAAGATTGCGTTTGAGATTTACATTATAAGAATAATGTGTTTTGTTGTCATCCGCTGTTCAGGTTTCCAAGTGTTAATGCTGAAGAAACAAACGTGGGAACTCACACTTCTTTCTTGCATTTATTATTACTTTTTTGAGAGGAGCTTTTACATCGTCTGAAAGGGAGGTCGCTAAAAACTGAGTACAGTTGCAGATAGACTAGTTTTTGGCTATGCAACAAGCTTATGTGAACCTCTTCAAACAA
>WBZZ01006156.1:0-7500 GCA_019918135.1 Paulinella micropora
CGAACTTGAACGAATCGAAGATTTGAACAAGATGGTGCGAAATATTCTCCCGTGGCATTATCCTTTTGATTATCGTCGGCAGGCACAGATGGCGGGACAACGAGAATCAGTCAGTGTTAATGTTAATGCTTCTGATGAGTCAGTTCTTGATTTTGCTGTCAATGTCCCCACTGCTGGTAGTGTTGCGACTGGCCAATACTTGAAAGTTTGTATTCCTCTTCATTACTTTTCGGGAGTGTTTAATGAAGAAACTCTCATTCCTCCCTCTTTGGTTAGTGGTATGAGGCTTCGCTTGACATTCGCCCCACCTCAGGAGGCATTGACTATTATTGGAAGTGGTGATGGGAAAACTTCTTCTATTCCTGCTGGTTTTAATGGTTCCGCTTTGACCTTCACCATATCAAATCCAGTAGTTATGTTGGAGACATTCTCTCTTGCTCCCGCCGTCCAGAGAAATGTTATGGAGCAGATGGGAAGCAAGGATGGGCTCCCATACACTTATGAAACATATTACAATCAAAAGGCAAATCCTGCCACATCTGATGATTTTAATCTTCAAATAAATAAGGCTGTCGCTCGCGCTCAGTGCTTGTATATCATCACGCAAAACGTGCTCGCTGACAATGCTAATATTGATAACCTTGGAACTGCTCAAATGAATTATAAGCAGTATCAGTGCCGTATTGGTGATTGGTATGCCCCGCAACAAAAGATGGAAATTGGAGGAAGCACCGATACCCTTGCCGCTGTTCAACGAGGATGTGCCGAATTGTATATTAACAATCTTCAAGCAACTATGGGTATTCGCGATGCTTACATGTCTTCGTCTGTTTCTCTTGAAAACTTTCGTAAGTATTATTCTACTGGGGATAAAACGGGACTTACATCTAACTCAGGATTTGCTACCATTATCCAGACACTCAATCAGTCGCCACATATTGGAGCATCTGGTCTTGCGGTTAATAACTCGCGAACTGCTGAAGTTACTATTCGCTATGCGGCCGATTATAACGAAAATCGTGCCATCACCGCTTGGTTGAAATACGTCAAAGTTGCGTCTATTTACCCGTCTCGTGCCGTCGTAAAACAATAAAAAAAATTAAAAATTAGAATAATATATCATTTAGATTTTATATTAAAGTCCAAATACATAATATAAGCAATGTCATTTACGATAAGCAATCTTGAAGACGAAAAGCGAACCCGCAAAAATTTCCTCCTTCGTGTCTCCTCAAGCGATAAAACAGAATCCAAATCCGCTTCTACTCACAATGGCCGTTTCGTCGTTGACTTACCAGCAACTGGTCGTAATATTGATATAATCAGTGCTTATGTCGTTAAAGTATCTCTATTCCAAATGTTTTCCCAAACATACCGAGTTATGCCAACACTCTCACATTGATTAAAACAACTGGATCGGCTACAAAAACGGCAATCGTAACAGCAAATCAATACACCATTGACACATTTATTACCGCTCTTCAAACTGCAATTAATTCAGCAATTACCCCTAACTCCGTAGTTATAACTTTGAACTCCGTTAATAAATTGAATTTCGCTTTCACTGGTGATACGTATGCTTTTGATTACGATAATAGCACGATTAGCGATAAGATAGGACTAACTGCTGATATCTCGGCGGCGGCGAGTAGCACGATGCAATCTATTGTAAATCTAATCGGTGAAACGGCCGTTTATGTTCATAGCCGTGCTTTAAATCAGTCTGGTTTAGTTGAAGCAAATGGTAATTTCTCTGTCGTTGGTAAATGTAATTTAGATAAACCCTATGGAGTCCAGTGCTATTTTGAGAGTTCTAATGATGTCGCCGATTATGTGCCATTTAATACAACAAAAAGTTTGAGGTCTATTGATATTGTAATTAGAAATGCGGGCGGTGAAGTGCTTGAATGTCCTGTCAATTTTGAAGTTAGTATTCTTCTCAAGGTGTATCATGCTTAATCCTATCGGTTTATTTACATTTGGACTATAATTTCCCTTATTATATATGATATTTTTGGACAATATAGATAAATTGTTTAAGTTGATAACGGCTGTCAACGAGTGCCGTTTGAAACAAAAAAAGATATAATCCCGTGCGGGACTAATATGGATCAGTTTTATCGGTATTTAAGGAAATACCATGCACCAATTGTTGAGGAAATGACAAAAAAAACAAATATTAACAATCTAGCAGTAGAGATAGAAAAAAAGTTTGAAAGCCTGTATTTTTGAAAGTGTGTATTTTTTTTTGTTTAAATCTATTTAAACAAATGAGATATAAAAAGATATAAACCGATGCCAGACTATAAACAATCCAAAATATACAGCATCAGGTCATGTCAAACGAATGAAGTATATATTGGTTCATCTACTCAACCTTTATATAAGCGATTATATGCACACAAAAAAGACTACGAAAAATGGATGAAAGGTGAATATCATTATACTTCTTCTTATGAAATAGTTAAATACGATGATGTTTTTATTGAATTGGTTGAAGATTATCCATGTGAAAATAGGGAACACTTAAACAGACGAGAGGGCTAGGTAATAAGATCCACAGAAAATTGTGTGAATAAGCGAATAGAAGGCAGAACTCACAAAGAATATTACGGAGATAATAAAACATATCTTTTACAAAGGGCAAAAGAATACAGAACCCAAAATAAGGAACAAGTGGCACAAACCTGTAAAAAATGGAACGAAGAAAACAAAGAACACGTAGCACAAAGAAGAAAAAAATATAGAGAAGTCAATGCTCATAAACTTCTTCAACAAAAAAAGGAATACTATGAAAAAAACAGAGATACAATAATTGAATATAAAAAGCAATACAGGGAGAGTAATAGAAAATTAGTGAATAGAATTAGCATGTTAAGTTATCATAAAAAAAATCCAATTGGTTTAGCCACATTTGGTCTGTAAACTATAAAGGAAACTTTTTTTTTTGTTTTAGAAGCCTTCCTGTGTGTGGTTAGATGATGTCTTCAATAAAATTAATAGAAGCGTAAATGCTCGCAGTCCCACCGCTTGTATTTTGTGCGGATATAGTAAATGTCTTACCTGACCCTATCTTGATATTATATTGAGACAAATCAATGTATATTGATGAGCCACCAGACAATACATATGTGAATATCACACTTCCACCCGTTCTTGTTGTCCCCGTCGTATCTACCTCGACCAATGATGTGTTTGTATCGTAATTTGAATAAGAAGGTGTTCCTCCCAATGTAGTATTAAGAATAATTCTCGCAATACATGTTTTAGTATCAGAATTGCTAATACACAAATTCTCAAAGTAGATTATGTTGTAGTTTGTTTTGCTGTTGAATGTGGCGCGGTTTCTAATAGTAAATATGGCATTCTCAGTTGATCCTATAGTTTTGACATTGTCATACGAATTAGTTATAGCAATAGTCCGATCAATAACCCCTTCAACTGCCAAAAACATACTCGCCGTTTTCATTACAACGGATTGAAGGGTTGATGAATACGCCTTCGCGTAAATAGCAAACGCCGCCTGATCCAATGATGGAGTAGTAGCAGTGCTCGCGTATTTAATCGCATGAATTATCTCCATTCGTCCAGTTCGCGGGTTTTCAATTTTAAATGTAATCTGACCGCTACCCAGATATTGGACGACTATTTCAAACACATTCAATTTGGTAAAATCAATCGTGGGGAAGTTTCCTGTATTATCACATTTATCAACATTCCACGCATATTGACTAACTACATTTTCTACGCTTCCCGCCGTTCTTACAACTGACATTCCCGAGTTTGATTGTCTAAAACATAAATTGTCTGCTGGTGTGCCTATGCCAATGTCGCAATTGAAAGTAGTCGCGGCGGTAGATGACGGAAACAATGCGGAAAATCTAGCAACCAAGCCCATACCACTTCTATATTTTGCCCGCTCAATAGTCGTAATCTGCGGTTGAATTACCTGAGGCCGATGTGGTCAAAACCGCCATTGAATTAGCAGTTGATACCACCCCGCCGTTTGTTTCTGTTTTGTCAAAGAAACGAGTATTGATACCATATGTAAATACATTTTGTAATACTGGCGACAAAGTGGCCGTTCGCAATTCTCCGAAGGCCGTTGTAGGTAATGCGTCTTTGATATTATCTATTGATAAAGAAGATGATGACGATGTAGTCGATGACGATGGAGTGCTCGTGCTTTGACCAAAAAGGTTCATTTTTATTATATATGTAAGTCTTTTTTTTTCAAAAATAGACTTTATAATATAAAACATGTCAGTTATTATTAAAGAATTGCCCGCGGATATCGTTGGCCACATTAAAACCTTTGTCTATTTGGAAAACATAAAAAATATCAACAAAGGGACTTGTGATATATGCGGACTTGCATCCACATTTCAATCACATCCGCCTATAATCGCCGTAAATGTTGATAGTGTGGATTACATAGAATGGTTCACCATATGCTCCGTTGCATGTTTCAGGTGGGAGAGTAAATACAGGAAGCAATACAGAGTGCCCCCATTGATTGTGGTTAAGTATTAGCCTTCTTTTTAATTCTAGCACTTCTTCTTAATGGTTGCTTCACTTCTTCTGGTTGCTTCACTTCTTCTGGTTGTTTCTCTTCTTCTGGCTTTTCCTTCTTCTGCTTTACAAACTCATTGACAAGCACTGCTCCTATCCCGCTTAATTGTCGTAGTTTAGTATTTGTTATTTGCCCTTCGTAATCGTTCCATATTTTTTCCAATAATTCAAGTTTATCTGCACGGCTCGCTCTCTTTCCTAATGGTTCATATTTGCTTTCTTCTTCTCCGTTTTCGCTAATATTAGTTAAATTCAAGTATAAATCTATCTTTCTTCTTAACTCTTCAAGTTCTGTTTTAATCCCTTCTGCTTTAATCTCCTCAGGATCGGCCACATTTACCCATGAATACGAAAAACTTGTCATCATATCGCCGTGTCCCAATACATTGCTTACCCATGTGTTATAGTTCTCCAACTTTGGATTGGCGAAATTAGAATAAGATAAACTTGCATACAACTTTCTCAGCATACTGCTCTTCTGTTTATAGTTCTCCAGCCACGGAAAGATTTTAATTATTCGTTTGTTTAACTCATTGTTTTTTTGTTTGTCTAATTGCCCGTCATCGTTGATAATGACCGCTTTCTTTTTCTTGAAATGATTTCTAATTGAATTTACTTTATCAATTACAAATTCGGGAGTAAAAAGAATAACTGGCCTTTCTGTCCAATTCTTCTTGTGTCCCTCTCGCTTCTTCGCTAGATTATTCACTCTTAACCAACTCGGCTTATCGGGCACCAGTTCATATGTATTTTTATCAAATATCTCTACGGGGCGGGCACCAGTTGCTATCATTAATGATAGCAGTTTCATATAGACATCATCGCTCATGATCATTTCATTCATTTTCGCCATCACATCCCGCACATCTATTTGTATTTTTTCTTCATGTTTCTGCTTCACATCTTTCTTGTATCCTTCTACGATTTCAATTCTTTCATCTTCGTTCAAATTGAAGTATTTATCTAGTTTGGACATTTCATAAACTTTTTCACTTTGATTTGGTTTAATTGCCTTCATTCTAACTTCATATATTCGTTGTCGTCTTGATTGTAAATTTGGATAAATTATGACATATTTAGGGTAAATAAGTTTTAATGTTTCCAGTGCTTCTTCGTCAGTAGTTTTATTAGAAAATAATAACATTATAGAATTATGGAAGGCGATTGACGGCTTATGGTCACTATCAAAATGATTAGACACTACATTATAAATTTTTTGTTCGGGTGTCTGCTACTTTTAGTTGCCTCACAAACTTTCTATCACTCTCACTCCACATCGGCCAGTGTATATACGACAAGTTTATATTTTTTCTAAGTCATAAATAATATCAAAAGAAAGATTTAATTAACGGATTTTGACGATCCAATTCACTGGGCCTGCCTCGTGGTTCAGTTTTGCCAAGGCAGTGAGGCTGTTGAAAATAATCAACTCCTCCCGCTCACCACTCCCTTTGGACACGAGAAAATGATATGTGTATTTTGGATTTTTGATACTCGTGTCGTATTTGGCTCTACCATAAAAACAATTCGGATCTTCTCGGTGGGAAGATTTGCTTGTGAAACATTTGATAGATTTGTAGGCTTTAACAAAAGCCTTTGACATTTCTACAAATTTTCCTGTAGTTGTAAGGGTTACTCTTGCTGGAAGGTCGCTGAAGTTCCCCCACGGACGAGAAATGACTTCCTTGCCCTCTGCAGGCGAAGGCGAAGGTGAAGGCGCGACGGCTTTGGCTTCTGGTTCATCCTCCTCCTCCTCCTCCTCATCGCGTGGCATCCCCATGGCCTCCATCTCATTAACCAATTCTTCCGACATGACCTACCCACACATCAAAAAGCACAAAAAAAACATGTGTGGGTAGTGCCTTTAAGCCGTTCTAATCAATAAACTAATATGTGCTTTTTATAAATAAACTAATAATGAGAAGGGTTGTAGCATTGTTTGTTGTCTATCGTGTTGCTTAAGGAGAAGTGAGCAGGTAGGCAGATGCACAACATAAACAAGGCTACTCTAATCTCCTCTCATACATCTATGCATATTCCCATCATGCTCATTCATCAGACTATATTCTGATTTAACTTGGACTGGGATATATGTTGAATATCTAATGTAGGATTGATTGAAAGTAAGTTTTTCGTTTTCAATCCCTCTAAGAATTCTATCTTGGACAACTTTGCTAAACTCGCTCCTATGCTCCCTCCTCCACTCTTTAAATAATTTTCTTTCTTTTTCAATTCTCTTCAATTCATTCTTCCTGTTCCTATCATATTGCCTATCTTCCTCAACATTATTCTTTTCGTTATCCAATCTTTCAATCATAATGTCAATAGCTCTCATTTTGTTTATGTCTGGTTTGATTTTCTCCTTCAATAATTCTATTTCTTTATTTGCTTTGGCTACTCTTTCTTCACATATTATCCTAAACTTGTTAAGTTTATCCCTTCCATTCTTATTAGTTTCAAAAACCTCAATCCATTCTTCAGTCGTTCTGTCTTCCCTACTTACTGGGTTCTCACTCATTCTGTTTCTGAGGTGCTTGCGTCCGTGCGTACGTGCGTTCTCTGGCGTACGCGGGGTTTGAGGTTTAGGTGGTGGCTGATATCTTATTTTTTCATTTTCTGTTGGTCGTCCCTGCTCCACTTTTTTCCAGATTATCCTCTTAAGTTGGTTGTGTATGTTTTTATGGTTGTAATTGTTGCGAAATAGTTGCGAGAGTTTCTGATAGATGAATGGGAAAGGTTCTCACACTCGGTTTTCCGTGTCGTGGGTTCAATTCCCACTCGTATATTATCGGATATCTTTCTCCTTATTTTTTTTGTCATATTGCCTTTTTACTTTTGGCGGAGCGGTGTGATGAGTTTCTTTTTGAGGTGCTTTACTCGTTTATTTTATTTTCCTTTATGGGCTTTTATTTTTTGCAAAATTTAGCA
>WBZZ01006156.1:10000-57500 GCA_019918135.1 Paulinella micropora
ATCGATCAATCAATCAATCAATCAATCAATCAATCAACGGATCGGAGCTTGCTTTTTCGAAGTTGAAAGGGGACAGTGGTGAACAAAGAGGTCGGAGAAAACAGCAGACTAGAGTGAGAAGTGGGGAAGTAAAGAAGAGAAGGAAAGGAAATATATAGCATGCAGAAGAGTGTGCAGAATCTGAGATTTGTCAAGCCAAGTGTTGTAAGTTTTTTTTTTTTTTTTTTCATCTCCTACCTTACCTCATAAAGGAAAATATCAGAGGGGATGATTTCGGGTCCGGCAGAGCCGACGTGTGATAGATTTACATAGAGAGGTGTTTTGGCGGAGGCTTGCAAGGCATGTGTACCTGAAGCAGTAGGAGGGTGTGCCTACGCCAACCACCGCGCTGCCGACCCCGCCTCGCCACGCTGTCGCGCTGCGAGGCGGGGTTGGCGTAGTGCGCTCCTTTGAAGTTTACAGCACTTAATTTTAAACCAACACTATAGTTTTTAATAATAATAACTTTCACTAGTACTGTAAATAAACAGAAAGTATGATTATTTCATTATTTCTTCGCAGCCTTGGGAGAACGACCTACTAACTCTTTCTCAAATGCTTCACTATTACTGGGTACATTCAAGTGTCAAACTCAGCCATAGAATTTGTGTTAAGGGGCAGATTTCAGATTAGCGGCCAGATTTCAGATTAGTGGTCAGAATTCAAATTAGTTTAATTTAACGGCTATATCCGTCCGCAATATGTGCATAATTTTTGCGAAATATTACCGTTAAATTGAACTAATTTGAATTCTGACCACTAATCTAAAATCTGACCGCTAATCTGAAATCTGACACTTAACTCAAATTCGCTGGCTGAGTTTGACACTTGAATGTACCCAGTAATAGCACTTTTCTGTTTCGAAAGCTGTTTGTCTTCTGGTGCGAGATAAAACGCAAAATTATATAGTACTGTGTGATGTCCTTCACACCGTAAGCACCTTGATTGCATAAGCGCTGATCTATCTCAGTATCTATCTATTACTAGTATCTATCTATATCAGAATCTTTGGTGTGGGAGTGCTGGGCCAGTGGTGGAGTGCCTCATGATTATCGTTAGGCCGGACCGTGGGCCACGCCGCGGGAATCGGCTGGTGTTGGCCCGCTTTGTTGTTTTTGGCTCCGCTAGTCTCCCACATTTTCAAGTCAATCATCCTGCCTGACTGTTGACATTACCTTAGGCTGACTTTATGTGTCGGCAGGCCCACACAGTACATAATGGCAGTGAGTGTCGTCCGGCTTGTCGTTACTTGACTCTTATGCTTGGTCTGCCCCTCTTGTGAGCCTCTTTGTATACAACTCTTCAAGTGTGCAGATACAACGAACTCTTATTAAGAACACTATGGCTGCATTGAGTCCTGACTCTGTGAGAGCATGTGAAATACCAGTAAATAGTAAAGACTCTGTCACTTCGTTTATTTACGTAATTTCGAACTCGTTGCAGACTTGGTTGCAACTTACGATCTAGAGCAGAACGTAGATTGTGAGGTCTCCAGTTCTCAAACGGTTAGAATCTCTTTGCATCAAGTTAACAGTCATAAACGGATAGTGTCGGGTTGGTGAACTTGAAAACCAATCTGATTTGGGAAGGCTAGGTGAGAGTGACTGGAACAGATGTACATATAAAAAGCAGTCAAACATTGTTTTTCCGTCCTTGTCCACAAATTCACCGTAACGTGCGTGTTTTGCGGGAAATCGGTGGAAAAGGATATATCGAGGAAAAACGGATAATAGTTAATCTTTTCTGAAAAGATCTTTGACTTAATCGTTTGAAATCATTTCTGAACGGAATCGAAAACTAGTTAGTGAAGTCGAAACGTCGTGCAGAGGATAATCTAACAAACCAGTCAAAAAGAGTGACTTATCAACGGTGAGTATGTTTGGCCGGTCGTTAAGGTACTCAGTCTGATAGCTCCCGCCCCCAGACCTAACGGTTTGAGTTGAGTTGCGTACAGAATGAGTGATAAACGAACGAAGTATGATGTCTCAGTAAAAAATGTCAAAAGGAAAAAGAGAGGCGGATGAATCTCTTAAACCATGCCGGAGTAGTAGAAAGATGCGTCGATGTTGGCGCGATGCGGATGATGATCAGCCGGGGCCGGATATCCATGATTTGCAGTGGGACTGAGACAATTGAGGCGCAGTAGCGAGCGATGATATCGGGGGGGCGATGTCGAGCCGTAGAAAATTAGGTGGCCGGGGATCACATAGCCGAGATGAACCAATGAAGCACCAAATATGCCATGCCGATATAACCACTGAGGGGTTCAATTTCGGTGAGAATAATCGTTGACCTGCAGGCACAGGAGGCGATCAAGGACTTACATGGATATGCCGGTCATGGAGTAATGTTTCCAGGGACGATGACGGTTCAAGTGGGAAAAGCGCTGGGCCGGGGGCGGGTGAAGCCAATACGATGAGTAAAACCCACTTGAGAGTGAAAGGTGTGGCTACTCCTTGGACTTTGCTTTCTTACCTTTCTGGAAGACGTGCAATGGGAAGGATTCGCCGGTGATGAGGGTACCTCGAAGACGCTTAAGAACGTTGGTGGAAAGCCGACCTTTGTCTTCTTGAAGGGACGCCACTCGATGTGACGATGAACGACTTGATCGTTGGTGATATCGAAGTGAAGGGGCTTCCAAAAGGCTAGGGGCTTGCTCCAGCTTTGGACGGTAGCTTTATCCTTCGTGTCTCCGTAGATGGGGCGGAAGAGGGGGTTGGTGTCTGAAGTTATGCCGATTTAGTGAACTGCGAGGTCATCTTCTTCATTTTCCGGATCCTCATCTAAAACGATGCCAAGTTTGACTTGATTGCGGTCGATGAAAGCAACGACTTCACCAGTGGTGTAGTTGACAGTGTCGTCATCGTAGTTGTCCACTGCGACTGAATTAAGCGGGGTGACGCCATCGGTGGGAGCAGTGTACGGTGAGAGGTGTGAGCGGTCGATCCTCTTCAATACCTTGTTGGTCTTGAGGTGGCGAAGTTTAAAGCAGTTAGAGTTGACTTGCTCTAAAATCGTGTAGGGGCCGTCGAACTGAAGGACAGACGAGGCGGGGATGCCTTGCTTGGAGGGCGTACTAGGGCGGTAGACGGTGACGGTGTCGCCAACCTTCCATTCCTTGATGGCCTTACGGCGGCCCTTGTTCTTCTGAGCAACAGATCGGGCGCGGGAGACGTCGGTGTACGTGCTGATATACGTCGTGACTGCGGTGCGAGCGCGGCGTAGCAGTTCGATCTGTTCTGAAGACTGAAGCGAAAGCGTAGGGGAAGCGTCGAGAGCGGCGCTTGAGGCGGCGGCGCGGGCAGTGATAATTTCCGGGGAATCGAAAAAGTCCAGTGTGCACCGGGGTTTGCGCGCTAGCATGCCCTCAAAGGCGGTTGTGCCTGTAGCCGTAGACACATAAGTGTTTTGTGCGAAGGAGAGGGACGGGATGATGCTAGGCCAGTTCGATTTATCTGCTTTGGGCAGGGATTGAATCGCTGTGCGGATCGCCTTATGCCGGCATTCCACGAAGCCGAGTTGATGGTGCGAGTAGGGTGCGGTAGTCAGCCAGTCGAGGCCGGCTTCTGTGCAGAAGCGTTTAGCTAGCGTACCTACAAACGAGCTGTGGTAGTCGGAGAAGATGGATTCCGGAAAACCAAAGATGTATGCCCATCGGTTGAGGATGATTTCAACTGTCTCTTCGGCGGAAGTGGAGATGCAGGGAACGAATCGAAGGAATCCTGAGAAGAGATCGATGATCGTCAGGATATACTGAAAAACAGTGCCCGGGATGCCGACGTGCATATGATCGATGCCGATGCCTTGACCTTGACTGCTCCATTTCAGCGAAGAGTAGCGGCCATGATTGAGGGTGAGGCGGGCGTGGACCAGTTGGCAAAAGTGGCAGTCGCGGAGGGCGGCGATGACATCAGCGTGCATAATGTCTGTGCCGTCGATACGGAACCAAATGTAGCGTTCCTTGATGAAGGGGACGAGTGTCGGCGCTTTGGCGTGGTTCTGCATCAAGTGGGCGTAGTTGATCAGTGGGCGGCGCAACTCTTCTGGGATGTAGATCTTCAGTGTTGACTGTTTGGCGTCGGCGAGGACGGCGATGCCTTGACGAAGAGTCAGATCTGTTGATCCGGCGGAGACGGTGGAGACTTCGTCGGTCCAGAGAGGGGCCGTGAGCGAATCTTGTCGTTGTGCGTCCATGATTTGCTGGCGCGTGACGCGAGGGGCGTGCGAAGTGGCGACAAGAGGGTATATGTAATGTTGTTCCATGCCAAGGCCAAAGACTAGCCACACTAAGTTGTCGTCAAGAAATAAAATCTTGCGACATGTCTCGACTGCCTCTTGTGGGAGGGTATGATCCGGGACACAGTGGACGAGGTCTTGCGGCATGAGCAGGGCAAATGGCTTGCGAAGGGCGAACATGTCACGTGCAACGGCCGGAGAGCGTTCAGCTGAAGGGATGACGATGGCCAGATCCCACGGGGCTTGAATGCTTCGTAATGTTGGGCCAGCGCGGATGATGCGGCAGGAGAGAGACTTGAGTTTCGTCTCCAAGGCGGCATGTGTGCCTTCGACGGCGAGCCAGAGGATAAAGCCTGTTCTGGGCAGTGGAATGATTGCAAGGAGCTGTAGAGTAGCTTCAGCTTCACCGATGAGAGTCAGGACGCCTGGGCTTATGCAGGGGACACGGGACAGACCATCCGGGAGGAGGTTTTGCTTACCGGGGAGGTATTCAACCTTAAAGCGAATTGTCTGGAGATTTTCCAAAACCCATCTGACGACCATAGGGCTGCGAGCATGCCATAACCACAGGAGTGGCCGGTGGTCGGTGACGATGGTGAGTTCGTGGTCGCTAGCATCAATGTAGTAGCGGCATTGTTGAACTCCGTAGATGACACCGTAGGCTTCTCGCACATAGGTCGCCCAGCGGGTCTGCGTGTCTGTGAACTTGAGAGAGGAGTATTGGATGACCGGGGCGTCGCGGTCAGGTCCAGTATGAAGTGCACCACCGATACCTATTTGGCTGGCGTCCGTCCGGAGGCAAAGATGGTGAGATGACTCGTACTTGGCGAGGACAGGAAGCGTAGTAACCACGCGGCGGAGCTTCTTCATACATTTCCGCTCTTCCCGGTGAAGGTAGGGTTGACCTGCCGGTCGGGCGTGAGTGGACTTGAGCAAGTTCGTGAGAGGGGATACAAGGCGAGAGTAATCGGGGATATGAGCTTGTATGAAGTTGGTCATACCCAGAACGGATCGAACTTCAGACACATTAGAGGGATCAGCCATTCGGAGGATAGTGTCGATCTTCGCTGTGTCAGCAGCGATGCCTTTCTTGCTACACTTCTTTCCCAGTATGGTTAGTTCATGGTATCCCAGGCGGAGTTTGCGCGCCGATCCATGAAGACCGGAAACTTCCATGCTTGAGAATATACCACGAATTTGGTTCAGGTGCGTTTGAAAATCGTCCGCACCGGCGGTGATGTCGTCGAGATAAGCGCCTGCAGTAAATGCGGCTGGGGGCGGCTTGTTCCAAAAGGGGAGAGGTTGGAATGTTTTCTCGATCGCGCGCTGAAAGTCGCCGGGGGCGCGATGTACACCTTGGGGCATAAAGTTGGGGACCAACAAACCTAGGGGAGTCCACACGGCTAAAACGTCTCGGCTATCGTCGTCCGGGTTCAGGCGAAGATGTGAAAAGCCGTCCACCATGTCGATGGAGCTGAGATAGTGCCAGCCGGCGAATTGTTCTCGGTAATGGTCCGGGTTTGGAAGACCTGGGACTGGGAGGTGAAGGTTGTCGTTGGGCATGAGGTAGTCGTAGACGTTCCGAATGTCTCGGATGACTTCCTTTGCGATATCCTCAAATTTTCCGACTGGGCAGCTGCGGCTCGCCCATGCGCATTGTGCGGAGGCGTAGCTCCATGTGCCAGCGCTGAGGACGTCCGTAGCCTAGGTGGAAAGATATTCGCCCACTGCCGGGGTCCAGCACGGGCATGGGACTGCAACTGGTTTGGCATTCGGTTTGAGCCGAAGGGACACGACAGTGTGTTTGAAGACGCCTGCCTTATCTTGAAAGATGTGGTCGAATTCGCGGATGAGGGCCCAGAGTTGGTCTTGCTGATGCTTGGTGAGGCTTGGGTTGACTGCCTCTGGAGGGAACTTAGGACCTATCGGCGCCGCCTTTTGTTCCGCTCGCTTGGTTAGAAAGTCGCTGCAAAGTCGTTCGGAGATGAAAAACCATGGGGCCGGGTGGGCGCCCTGGACTGTTGATGCCGTGCAAAAGAGCATGCGAGGGTCGGGACACGTCTGCGCGAAGTCTTCCATGAAGGAATCAATCTGCGGGACGAGCGGGTTGATGTCGGTCAAATGCGTCAGAGGATCAGGCGGCCTCAGCTGTTTAGAGTCTGGAGAGTGCTCCAGATTTGATTGTCAGGCCTGACTTTGCATATTACTCAATCTCTGAGTTGAGCCAGTGCCAGGTCGAGCGAGCATATTAAACTGACGGCGACGTCGGGGGACGGCTGATGAGCGAACCGGGCGTGCGACGTGATGACGATCTCCGGTGGTGTCCGACCATGGGGCTGGACGTGCGGGAGGATGCAGAGGCTGGGGGTTTTGGTTTCGACCCTTGCGCCTGTGGCCGTCGTCGTTGTCGTCGGCTTTGCCTTGTCTGAGGTTCGGGAGCCGTGATAGCTACGGGCTGAGGTTCGAGAGCCGTAGTAGCTACAAGAGCAGGCATGGAGCCAAACACTTGTCTAGGGCGACCGGGGTGTTTGTGGTCGAGGAATCGTCGTCGTGGTATTATTGCTCGATGATTGGGCGAAGCAGAGTGGCTGGGTGACGGGGGAGCCAAGCCGCGTTTCGGACATTCGGCTGGGCCTCCACATCGACACCATTCAGGATGAGGACCCTTACATTGGTGAACCGAGTAGGCGAAGATGCCTACTGGGAGATCGTAGAAAAGCTCCTGGTTACCAAGGTGGGGCATAGTTGCTATTGAGCAATATGCAAAGCTCATACTATCACGTCTCAGGGGCGCCAGGAGGTCAGCGAAGGTCTGCCACACGCGTCGTTTCTCCGTCAGGGGGAGAACTCCGTTAATGGCAGCAGAACTGTTGTACTTGGCGGCGTCCATGGAGAAGGGGATGATCATACCACAGTTGGCAAAGTAGTTGAGTTCTTCGACAATCGCCTGGCGTAGGCGATGCCCAATTGCTGGATTGATCGCTGACACACTAAACGCACGCTGAGATGTTGGTGGTGACAGTGCGCGGTTGCTGGAACCGCACGTTGGGCCTTTGCATTCGCACCATCGAGCATGTTGTCCAAAGCGGGTCGCTGCTTGGAAAGCGAAGACGCCGTCTGGAAAGTCATGTTCGCGGGCGCCGTTGTCGAAGTCAGGTTGAGGTTGTGGGATCGCATTACCTGTTCGTTGACCTTCGTTGACTAGAAAGCTCACCTTCTTCCAGATTCCGGTTTTCGCTCGAGGGGATGCGTTGCCGTGGATCGTTGCAGTGGCTGCATTGCTGTTGCCATGAGCGTACGAGGAGATGTAAGCCTGATGATGCCACAGGTTGATCCTCTTGAGAAGTTCGAAGCGGATGTCCGTACGAAGGTGTGAGTTCATGTCACGAAGGCGGAAAATGCCAGGAAACATCGAAAAGGGGTGAATTCGAATACCATGAGGTTCGATTTCATCGGCCTTGTCCGAAGGTTGTTGCAAACGTCGTGTCATTGAGTGAGGAGGAGAAGTCGCAGCGGTTCGTGTTGTCGTCGGCGTCGATGACGAACTGCTTGACGATGAACTGCTCGACGATGACGAAGAGGGGCCATGTCCTCCGTCTTTCGAATCGTCGTCGTCGTTGTGCTTCTTGTTCTCACTTGGTTTACAGCCAGGAGAGGGCTGTGGTTGGACCGGGTGAGCACGAGTTACCTGTAGTGACGGTGCGGCCGATGTGTCGGTACCAGTGGCCGCTGGTGGCGAAGCTGGGGCCGGTGGTGACTGAGCCAAGACCGATGGCGACTGAATTGGGGCCAGTGGTGGCTGAGCTGGGGCCGGTGGTACCGAAACTGGGGCCGATGGGGATTGAGCTGGGGCCGATGGAGGCCGAGCTGGAGCCAACGCTAATGACGATGAGCTCGAACTGGATGACGAGCTGGATGAGGAACTGGAACTTGACGAAGAGCCAGATTTTTCTTCAGATTTCTCCGGGGAATCCTCGATCTCGTAGGGGTGCGATGACGAGCCTGGTTTGTCTGAATCCGGAGCCTTTGCCATAACGTCAAATCCGGCATGGATCTGATAGGTGTGAGGATACCCGATACGGTAATGCCTCCGTGTTGATCCTGGTGAGCGTGTCAGTACGCGGGAGAGAACGTTCACAGGGTCTGGGGAGAGCAATTTCTCGTATCGAAGATCTCGGGCGCTCATTTCCAGCTTGGTGTAAAAATGCAAGAGGTTGAGCTCCGTCCTATTGTCCTTGAGGTTGATCCATCGGTGATGGATATGGTCCTTGTTGTGTCGGAGAGTGACGAAATCGACGTCCGGGTGCCAGACTTGGAAGTGTCGTTGAGCGTGGCGTGACGGTTTCATACGGACAAGCGGGACTCCATAGGGGTAACCACGGAGGCGTTTGTCGCGGGAGTACGGATTAATGATATCCGTCGAACATGGGACAGTGTGAGGTGGGTGATGTACTACGTGGATTTCCTTGCTTGATCGTCGGCCTGTTTCGCTGGCGACGACCATGAGGAAGCACTGGGCCAGATGCCATGGTACATTTTTGTAACGTATCCAACGGAATTTGCACGGGAAGGAGTCCATGACGTTGGAGGTGTACGCATGGGCCTTCCAGTTGTGTGCCGTCTGAAGATAGTCGCGAGTAGCGGCGTCGTCAAGTGTGACTTTTCCGATGAATTTCGTTATACCCAATGATTTTCGCATGTAATGGTTAGGGCTAAAGAATGAGCCTAAAAACAGTTCATTTTTGCTGTCCGTGTAATAGGCCGTGAGATGGCACTGGTCGAAGAAGCTGAGCGGCAAATCGACGATACAGTCGTAAGATCGCTCGTGTACTGCTCGGAGACCCGCGTCCGTGTCGGAGCTGCCATAGTTGTAGTACGTGTCGTTTGCGACGATCTTGAGCCATATTGGGTCATTACAGGGAAGACGATGAAAGTAATGTTGTAGAGCGAAACAGCGTTCTCGAGTTGGAAGTCGAAAGACGCGGCGGATGTACGATGATGCTTCAAGTGGTACTGGGTCGAATCGTAGGTGTTTGGGTTCGATATCTTCCATACTGCACCACGGGAATAGTAGTTCTCCCTGAAGAACGGTTGTCAGAGGGGTTGGATTGGGATTTGCTCCCACAAGCAAGCCGAGATAGGAAGATCGATATCCCCATGAGCGGAGGAAAGGGTCGAAGGCCATTCCGTCCTTGAAGTATTGAACATCGCCGGTGGGTTCGATGTTAGGTCCAACTAGAGAGGCAGCGATGAGCTGGGCTGTGTTTCTGCCATTTTGTGGACCGAAATGAAATATGATGGCGGTTTGTTTACTTGTGTAAAACCGTGACATCATAGCGGCACCTTCTTGGATACTGAAGATGTTTTCAAGTTCGGTTTTCGTAATTGTACTGCTACCACGACGAGTCATTTCTGGGGCCGATCGAGCGCTCACCCGAATCAAGCACATGGCTTCAGTGTTGATGACTGCATGAGGGATTCTGGTGCCCGAAATGAGGACAAGGCCTCGTGTGAAGTCCTCGAAAGTATCAGGATCCATTTCATGTGCATTGTTGCGAGGAGGCCAGTGGCGCCTCATCAGGTTGGTGGGGCGATCATGGTTGAAGTCTCGGACGGCGTCGGTGAACGGTTCGGAGTTATCCTGATCGTGCCATGACGTCGTCCCGTACCAATGTCGTGGTTCTGTGTGTGAATAGATCCTACTTTCACTAACACGCGGTAGATGGGTGTCCCGCGGGAGGAAAGTCCGCACCAAAAGCGGTTGGTCGGCAAAGTTGTTGAAATCGGCCGACGGGCGTAGCCAGTCTTCAGTCGATGTGAAGCGAGGTGGTCGTTCGAGAGGGTCGAGACGGAAAACACCATGCGGGAGCGGTGTCATCCTAGGGAGGTGGCGCTCCACCCTTGGATGTTGCTTTTGCACAATCGTGGAGTCTGGCCACAGGCTTTGGTTGAGGGTAAAATGCTTAGGGATCCAGTAACCAAGGTGACGACAATGTGGGTGGGTGCCTGAGACCATAGTCATAGCCACTGTGGGGAAGTAGGTGGCGAAAATGTCTCTGGCAATGTAGATTTCGGGATCCATGCCTGGAGAGCCGCTGGTGCCGACTTTCAGAAGGTCCAGTTGGTGTCCCGGCGTCTCAGAGAAGCCAGAGAATCCTGACCAGACGCTGATCGAAAGGGTTGGTTCGACCCGGATATAGCGATCAGCCGGAGGTGATGGCGGTGCTGGTGGTATCGGTGACATCACGTCGCTCTGTGCAAGGAGCCTTGGGGGTCCGACTCTGGCGCGGTCCGCAACGTTAGGAGTACGGGTCTTGTAGTCTCCGAGTGGACTGAGCGAAAATTTAGCCGAGGGGCCGCCTTTCACCGGAGAATGGGATGCCGATGATGGGGCTGGTGCTTTGACAGGGCTTTGTTCCGGTGCCAACGAAGGACTGGACGAAGACGATGAACTGCTAGAAGATGCGCGAGAAGCTTTGCGAAGAGCCTTCGTAGATGCCTTACTTAGTCGGACGACTGGACTGGTAGTCGGTTGCATGGGCCGGGGTGACGGCAGGGACGCTGCCGGAACTTGAGAGCAAGGGGAAGAAGGTTACGCTGTGTCGATGGCTGGGGCTTGATGCTCGAGGAACAACTGGGGCTGGTGAAGCCGGAGGGTTGCTCAACATAGCCTGAAATTGTTGTGGCAGGCTAGGTGCAGGGGCCGATGGTTGACAATGGGCCGATGCGGATGTCGTGGACGATGATGATGATACCAGCGACGAGGATGAAGCTGCCGTCGACGATGATGACGACGCCGATGATCCAAAGGAGAGGGACCGTGCCGCAGGGCTGCGTTGTGGGTCGGCCTGCTGAGTCTTTCGGATTATCGACCAGGCAAGGGTATCGTTGTGGCGATCCTGTTGTGTAAGCAGGCCAGTCAAATCCATGTCTGGGCTTGAAGCAACTTCTTGTTCCGGGGAAGCCGGGTTGGAGTCACTTGCCGATGGTGTTCCCGAGCCAGGAGACGTCTTTTGTCGCTTGGAGGCGTCAGCTTTACGTTCCTGATGACGGGTTCGATTAGAGGTGACAACGTTAGGCTTCTTGACTGAGGGGTCAAGATGGTAGACTTCGTCTTCATCTCCTTCTTCGTCCGTGAGTTCGGAAGTGGAGTCGTTCTTGTCGGCCTCCTCCACCTCTTCTTCGTCTGCCTCCTCGTCTGCCAGCAACTTCTCTTTCATCTCGTCCGGTTTCCGCTTGTCGGACATGAAGAGGTTGACTGTGCGACCGTAGAGGTGGGCTTGCGAAGTTGAGAGAAGGTCGTAAGAGCCCGCTAGTGGTGTACTGGCGCGGTTCTTGAAGATTTGTTCGATCCTGGAGGTCGGGTACGAAGTCGCTTCGCCAAAGTCTCCGGACGAAAGTCGTAGCTGATGGTGGCTAGTTGACGATCGCCCACTTGAAGTGGCGTATCGAAGAGATGAAACTCGGTCTCGTAGACAATCTGTCTTGCCTTAGGCTTCAGAGGGATGTAGTCAGTGGGCTTAATCCTCTGGGCCTCGTCGATGGACAAGTTGATCTGTGCAGCTACCTCGTTGGCGAAGAGTAGATCCACGCGATCGGGTAGGTGGGTCGACACATAGATGGTAATCGCATGGAGCGGCGACGTTGGATTGGCGGAGAAAAAAGAGTTAAATGCCGTCGGTGAGTACCGCATCGATGCCGACGGATGAGCGTGCTTCTACAGGAGGCAACTGCCGAATGGTGAAGCCGTGTTGCATGACCCATGTCAAGCGAGCGACGCCTTTGCAGTTGCAGGCTGAGTCCAGGGTACATGTAGTCTTTCCGATGAACGGGCGGTTGAGCGGGTGTTTGGCGACCCAAACACATCCAGTGACCACGGTTGGGATGGTCGCGATCCGCAGAGGCGGAGGCGTAGGCACCAACGGGGAAGACGCACGGGACCGGGTAGTCATGTGGAACGCGCGCGGAGTGTTGCGAGTGGCGGCCGATGACGGCTTCCAGCCGCAATTTTTCCCTTCGTCTTTGCAGTGTTGTTGACGAAGTTTGCATTCTTCAAACGAATGTTTGGGTAGCTGATCCTTCTTCAAAAAGTGGTTGTGCTCTTTGCAGTAGGCGCATGGTGTACCTGTAAACGGTTTACGTTTGGTCTGGTTTTGACGGCCGAGTCAGAGCATCGGTCTTGGTCGTAGACATAGACGTCTTCTTCGGTGGGATCACCACGGCGTTAGCGCCCGTGAGGTGCTGTCGCGGTGCCGTCTTCTTCTTGTGCGGGTGCTCCTTCTTTACCGGGTGAGTGGTCTTCGGGCGCTTGTCAGGGCGGCTCGAAGTTTGTGAAGGTGCAGGTTGGGCCATAGCCATGGCGTCGGCCTTGCGTTTCTGCCGAGGAGGGCGGTTGGGGTTGGCGTTCTCCGTGATTGTCATTGCTTGCCGGGGCGGTTGACGTCTGCGGCGATCAGTACGGTTGGATGGTTGACCTTGGCGGGTAAAGTCTCGCTTGCGCGTGGATGGATCGTCGGTGTCGGTGCGGACCGGGATCTCCATTCCCAGATGGTAGTCTTCCATGACGATGGGGTCAAGGGTCTTGGCCCAAGGGACGAGGTCCTCTAGGTTGCGCGGCCAGCCGGCTCCGTATGTAAGCATGACTTGGTCTGCTTGTTGATTCCATCGGTCACGTTCCATCGGGGTCAGCATGCGGCCCAAGTCCTCAATTTGATTTGCATCACAGATAATCACGCCGGTCACGCGTGCAGCGTCGTAGTGCGTGATGCATCGGTTGACATACGCCAGAAGTTGTTCTTTCTTGAAGCGTCGTAGGTTGAGGGCTTGAAAGGCGGACTTCCGCGTGTCGTGTTTATCCAGGCGGCCGTGGATGAGGTCACGGGTGAACTGTAACCACATGAGGGAAAGTGAGCACCATACCTGTTGTACTGGGTCGGTGACGCGGACGAAGCGGGCCCAACAGGCGTCCATGATGGCGACCGTGGCGAACGAGGAGGGCTGTAGTAGGTGAAGTAGTCGGGTAGAGTGCCAGACTCGAAGTGAGCAATCCGATGTCGTAGGGTTGTTTGACAGTAGGTGTAGCAGGTCGCTGTGGAGAAGAGAGAAGCGTACCGAGAAATGATGGCATAGCCAAGGAACGGTTGACCGGTTCATTCGGTCTACTAGCGAGTAGAGCGGACAAAGGTTGTACCACGGGGCGCGGTGGAGCAGGGGTTGCGGCTCGAGCAAGGCGTCCAGAACGTGTGAACGAGGCATCCGGTGTCGGATAAGGCAGGGTCGGTATCGAGGGCATGAAGGGTCGAACAGACTGACGAAGTGACGGTGCAACAGCAGATGCTGGGGCTGAGGGCAGTACCAGAGTTGGCGGAGTCAACGCAGCTGTACCGGAGCTCCCAGCAGGTAGCAAATTAGTTGGACCAGTCCGACTCGATGAAGGAGCGGGTGTGGTGCCAGCAGCTGTACCTGGAGGAGCGGTAACTGTAGCGATCCTACCAATCCTGCAGCTGAAGCAGTGACTGGGTAGTAGTTGTGAAAAATTTCCACAGGGATGACGTTGCCAATCTGGGTCCAGAGCCTTTCTGCGTTTGCTAGCGATCCAGTGGGTCCCAGGCACTGTGTGTAGACCTCAGCATCTGTCCAGTCTGGGTTACGAAGAAGGTCTAGGCTCGCTTGAGGGGCGATGGGGACCTGAGGTAGCGATGTAGCCTTGTCCTTGTGACTTTTTCGTAAAATATTGCGTGTATCACCCTCGTAACTAGTCAATAAATCATAAATAAATTGAATAGTTTGGGTACGTGGTAGGTTTGCATGGAGGCGAGTAGTCTTTCCAGCCTTGATTTCCTCCTGAAACTTCTTATCAGTGCGTAGGGTGTCCGTACGAGAGCCCAGAATGGGGTAGGGGTCCAAACAGCGTTGTGCTCGTTGTACTTCGAAACTGGGTCGTCATTCCGCGACTGGTTCCACATGTGAACGTGCCAGGAGTAGACCAGAACGTAGAGTAGTAGCTGAAGGGTGCGGTGTGCAGTGGAGTAGGTGTTCTCCACTCTGTAGGTAGGGGGTACCCTAAAACGAAAAAACCAGACACATACTGTGTTGGTTGGCTGCATAGTGTGTAAGAGAGCAGAGGTGGGACACAAAAATGCAACGGCAGGTGAACAATCTGTCGAAACATATGTGTTTTTGGTTACCTCTGTCCTAATACTTTGTTGTATTGCCACTCCTGAAGGAGAGGGTCTTTCCAAATCGATCTGTCGACAGAACACACAAACTCTGTGTGTGTAGTTTTCACTTGGAAGAAAAATTCGAATTGTGAGTTTGTATACAACTCTTCAAGTGTGCAGATACAACGAACTCTTATTAAGAACACTATGGCTGCATTGAGTCCTGACTCTGTGATAGCAGTAAATAGTAGAGAGGTCACTTCGTTTATTTACGTAATTTCGAACTCGTTGCAGACTTGGTTGCAACTTACGATCTAGAGCAGAACGTAGATTGTGAGGTCTCCAGTTCTCAAACGGATAGAATCTCTTTGCATCAAGTTAACAGTCATAAACGGATAGTGTCGGGTTGGTGGACTTGAAAACCAATCTGATTTGGGAAGGCTAGGTGAGAGTGACTGGAACAGATGTACATATAAAAAGCAGTCAAACATTGTTTTTCCGTCCTTGTCCACAAATTTACCGTAACATGCGTGTTTCGCGGGAAATCAGGGAAATATGTGATATATGGAGGAAAAAGGCAATAGTTAATCTTTTCTGATCTTTGACTTAATCGTTTGAAATCATTTCTGAACGGAATCGAAAACTAGTTAGTGAAGTCAAAACGTCGTGCAGAGGAGAATCTAACGAACCGGTCAAAAAGAGTGAGTAAGTTTGGCCGGTCGTTAAGGTACTCAGTCTGATACTCTACCGTACCGTTGAGTGACGACTAAGTGTCAGACTCGGAGTAGCTGTTCCGGTTACATCTGGAGCCTACGGTCGCTAACGGTGTTTGTTTTTTCAGAGTAGCTGTTCCGGTTATGTAAGAACAGTGGCAGAGGATTGTGTTATTAATACTAGGCTGAGCGGAGTGGATTAACTGAATTAGTTGCCACTGCCAGTGTCACTAGTATTAAAGAAGACTGAGGCCCATCAACTTAGTAGTAAATATAGTCTATATTCTTTTAGACCAGGTTGACTCTTGAACAGGCAAGAGAGAGAGAGAGAGAGAGAGAGAGAGAGAGAGAGAGAGAGTGAGAGACTCTCAGAGAGAGAGAGACTCGGAGAGAGAGAGAGAGAGAGCTGAGAGAGAGAGAGCCTGACTAGGGAGAGCAGGAGAAAGAAAGAACTTCGGAGAGAGCCTGAGAGAGAGAGAGAGAGTGAGAGCCTCTGAGAGTGAGAGAGAGAGAGAGACGAGAGAGAGAGAGAGGCCTGAGAGAGAGAGAGAGAGAGAGAGAGAGCGGCCTCGGAGAGAGACTCTGAGAGAGAGAGAGAGACACAGAGAGAGAGAGAGAGAGAGAGAGCCTGAGAGACTTCTCAGTTCAAGTCGCGGCAGCCTCCACAGGCTTAGCGGCCCCGGGCCTATACACCGACCTAACGGAGATTTGTGAGAGTCCGATGATGATCACAATATTACTGGCCGCCGGCGAGTATGTATCATTGAAAGGTAATGGCACAACTGCCCTGAACTTTCAGGACTGGTCCGTGACTGGCATCTGAATACGACACCGGGAAGAGGTGGTGACGAGCAACCACAAAAGCCTGTGACATCCCCTAGTCATAGAGACTCGGACACACTGATGATGATTTCGAGTCCTAGTCACGAGTCACTAGTCATAGTTCAAGTTCATTACCTCCCCGCCGCTCCACTCTTTTCCTGCAGTTCGAGAAAGTTTTATTAACATATACCCGCTGACTTCTCTTTACTATACTAAGCGTCAATCATGTTGTCATTTCAGAGCATGGAAACTTGGCACCCTAAGCCAGGAGAGTCCTTCAGACCCAAATCATAATAAGCCACTACAGCACAAGAAGAGAGGATGGAAAAAGAATTCTCGAACTTGATCGGATACCAACTAACCATGCGAACCAACCCCAGCCACACCCCGACACACGACGCCGACAGGCGGGGCAGCGGTCTTCCCCAGCTATACTTGAATACGCGCACGAAGAACTACCTGGCAACGACGGCGCGGGAAGAAAGGGCCACATCGCCTCACTACCGGATTAATAAACGAGCTGCAACGGGCCAGATACGATTTTAATAATCTCCAACGCATAATATTTGAACACTAATAATAAGCGTTTGAAGGTTCCTGCTCAATTGTTTTGCCCCGAGTGCCACGGAAACTACGTGTCATGAGGCCGACTCCTAGGGCGTACGGTCACGTGATCGGTGCGAGTGTCCTTCCCTTCTTCAAGTGGTGGCCCTCGAGTTCACTGCCTCTGTGGAGAGAGTAGGCGTAGTACCGAAGCCTGCGCTTAGGGTCGAATATGGTCCGGAGGCTGCGGTCTCTGCCTGTATTGGCGTTTGACTCATTAAACCCCCACCCCCCCCCCTATATATATATACATACATATATATATGTATAAATATATGGCGCGGCATGTATTATTTACTTATCTAGAACTAGTACTTTCTCCATAAAACTGTCCGGCGGTCATGAATAATGATGAGCCTTCGTCACCGGTGCAGCGAATCATGATATCACGAATCTTTTCGTGTATTTTAGAACAGTGTACCCTGGTGCATAATACTATCACGCGACATTGTGGATCGCTGTTAATCCATCATTTTGTCTCTGTAACACCGTCAAAAATACCAATTTGTCGACGCTATGGGAACTATCATCGCCCTTATCGGCGTTGGAGCTGGAACTGGTGCGAAGTCTGTACACGCTCGCTTGCTCTGTTTACCGTGGAGTCAACGGAGGTGCGCTGCGCTGCGTGTCGCATATCGTGTTGGGTACAGATCTCGTGATGGGCAGCCGCGTCGACGAGCCCGGCCTTCGGTACTCGCTCGAGAACGCAACAGAAGCAGCGACAGATGCACCATCAAGGCGACCACCATCGCGAGACGCTCCGTTTCCTATATACCGGAAAACCCGGCCTTCAGCTCAATTGTGGATATCCCCTACTCGGCCGTCATTCCGCGATGGTCACCTCAGCGTGTCGAATTTTGGAGATTCGTCAACAGCTCGCTATGAGGGGACTTATCTCCAAGGATATGAAGGACTACCAACCTCAGGGCCTGACAGCGAGAAGAGTACGCGACCCTCCGCAGCGCCGCTGCGCCAACACCAGGTGGCAGTACCGCCCGCCTTCGGGCCGCCACCGTGAGCCCACCGGTGAAAACGCATACCGTGTGGCGAATGATTCCGATTACTCTTTGCAACGACCGATCGACTACAATTAAATAGTTCACGGTCCTAACAGCTCCTCTCCGGTCGCATCCATCGACGCCCGTACCAAGACTACCGTCCCTCCGCGCTGCGCTCCCCAGTACGCTTAAGCCCTCCGCAGCCCCGTTTGTCGCAAGGACAATGACGCAACGTGATGACCGCTAGCTACGACAGCCGCTTCGCGCGATCCAACGGACGCTAGCACTTTCGGATGATGGCAAATGGTGCGAGGAGTAATCGGAGTCCCGACGTCATGCAGTGACAACCAAGTCTGGGGCCCTCTCCAGAATCTACTTCGGCAGACATCTCGACGGTCGCCGCGGTGGAGGACCCGCTTACATGCCTTATCAAAATTCCCGGCTGTAAGGCTTTCCACGAGCTCTATAGTGACCAAGGCATTCTACATGCCACCGCCACCTGTGTGTCAGGCGTCACGTCTGACGTATATTATCTTATTTCTGAGAATATATAGATAGATAGATAGAAAGATAGATAGATAGATAGATAGATAGACAGACAGACAGACAGACAGACAGATAGATAGATAGATAGATAGATAGATAGATAGATAGATAGATAGATAAATAGATAGATAGATAGATGTCTAGATAGATGTCTAGATAGATGTCTAGATAGATGTCTAGATAGATAGATAGATAGATAGATAGATAGATAGAAAGATAGATAGAGAGAGATAGATAGATAGATAGATAGATAGTTAGATAGATAGATAGATAGATAGATGGATGGATGGATGGATAGATAGATAGATAGATAGATAGATAGATAGATAGATAGATAGATAGATATCTTTCTTAGCAAGTAAACGGCGAGCTCAATCGAGCAAAAATAAAATAAAAATACTCTTTATTTTGACTCATAAAATTTAGATCCACTTGAGTGGATCGAGTGGCTCGGACCGTACACTTAAGGGTTAATATAATAAAATTATGTTGTATTTTTACTTAAGCCATGAGCATGATAAAAATTGTGTCGTAATTATATATCATCTACGTAACCCCTTCTGTAAAAACTGTGTCGTAATTATACGTAAGCCCTTGCGTAATTATATGTAAGCCTGGCGGTAATCGTTGGGACTCCGCCATGCACCGTTTGAACTTCGCCATGCACTGTTAGAACTCCGCAATGCACTGTTGGAACTCTGCTTAATTTTTCATTTTTTTATTTAATTTTTGGTTAAGGTTTGAATTTTAAAATATTCTTTTATACCTCTTAACCCTCGGTAATTAAAATTTTATTATTGTTGACGACAAGGCTAGGCTAGGCTAGGCTAGGCTAGGCTAGTTCAAGTGGGGGAAAAAAACTATTTTTCAGATTTTAACTTAGTTTTCTGATTTTAGTTGGAATTCGGATTTTGAAACAGTTTTCTCATTATTGTTGTAATTCAGATTATGAAAATATTAATATCCACTGTATTAATATAAAAAATGTTTTGGCAGCAGAAATTTGCCCGGAGTCGGAATCTGTTTGTGACTGTAGTAATTAATAATAATATTAATATATATTAACAATGATAATATTAATGATTCATTAATAAAATTGAAATTCAAGTACAGTATTCTTCAGTTGAACTTGATTTTTTTCCAATTGCTGAAACGAATCAGTTTAATCTGTCAAAGAATATTAATACATCGCTGGTACTGAGCTGCTACTTTTTGCAAGTCTGTTGCATTCGCAAACGCTCTGTAAATCTCAGCGAGAAAAATACCATTGCCTCTATATGCTGTCATGAACTGTTTTACATTAGCAAACACGAGCTCGCATGGGTTGAGCTCTGGTGAATATGTAGGAAGGAAGACAAGCACGTCTCTTCACATATTAACAATGACGTCTGATCGAGCAAAAAATATGAAACACCGGCTCACAGGGCATTATATATACATATATACATATATATATATATATATATATATATATATATATATATTTAAAAAAAAGCACACACACACACACACTAATGATTAAAATTCTAAGTTTCCGAGAAAAAAAGGGAGAGAGAGAGATAGAGAGGGAGAGGCTCGAAGAAAAGAAATAAGAGAAAAAAGAGAAAGAATAAAAAAGAAAAAAAGAAACAAAAAGAGAGAAAACGATTAGAATAAAAAGATAGAAAAAGCACGCAGACAACAGAAAATACGAGAAAGGGTTTGTTTAAGTAAGAAATGAGCAAAGAAAACAAAAAGAAAAAAAGAAAGATAAAAAAGAAAGAAGATTAAAAAGAAAAAAGACAAAAAAAAAAGAAACAGAATTTGAAAGAAAAGAAAAAACTTCCAGAAAAGAAAAGAAAGAAAGAAAGCAAAAAGATAGAAAAGAAAGAAAGAAAAGATAGCAAGAAAGAAAAGAGAAAAAACGAATAGAACGAAAAGAAAAGAAAGAACAAAAGCAAGCGGATGGGAGAGAGAGAGTATAATGGAAAGAAGGATGCAAGGAAGAACTGAGAAAATAAGGGAAGACCTGTAAGCTCGTGTTGTCAAGCAGCTGTCTTGGCACTTTTCAGACACCGTAGTATCGGAGGGCGTGCGCTCGCTGATGGTCATTCAATCCCACCCATCCTGGCAGCGTCTTAGCTTGCTCGAACAGGTGTTTCGTGAAGTTCTCTGTAAAGTCGGTGGCCACGTTCGTGTACGGTGTGATTCCCGGCAACGGGTTCTGGTGTGGTAGCCACGTACTCAAACCCTCGTTGACCGGCCGTGGGCGCACGCTGGCTTTCAATTGTGCGTTGTATGCATGATCCGGGCATCGGTATGGCCTATGCCTCTCCGGCGACATGTACGCTCTTTCCGAGAGGTGCCATGTTCGAGAGCATCGTGGGTATACCCCTCCTCCTTTCTTTTCCGCTTCGCACTGCACCCGCAGGACATTGTCCTTTTCCGTGGGGACGTATCGTGCGGATGGGTTCGATGTCGGAATGCCCCGTTCGTCCACCTCAGGTGGTGCTGGTGGTGGCAAGTTGACCTTGCGAGGGTGTGCCTCAAACAAGTGCGGGTCTGGAACCCAATTAACTTGGTTGCCTACCAACCGCATTCGATACGGTTCCTGAAAGGGTTTGAACGGATTCGTTCGGTGATTTGTTGTGTGTGCGAGCGCCGGGCATTGCAGCCTCAATCTGCGTTCCGCATCCGTGATATCGGGGTAAGGCGGGTAGATACGGTGGATCCTGCTCGACCTGGGGTCGTATGCATATCGCACCAGTCTTTTGTACTCCTCTTCTTCCCGTTCTCGGAGTTGCAGCAAGTGTGGCTCCATACCTCTCAACATCGCATCCGTGTCGATTCGGTAAGGCCTGAGCACGCCGATGGCTACACTTCTGTACGATCGTCGTGGTACCGGGCCCCGTTCCGAATAAACATAGATCGGTCGATCGATTGGTCCGTATACTCCGAATATATTATCGGAGGCATGGAAGAATGCAGGGAACACTTCTTCCCGGCCCCAGTGTGCCGTCGGCTCGGGTGGCGGGCAGCGGTGGTGCTGGTACGCCATGTCCGTGGGCCTTGGCGGGTCATTAGACCGCTTCTCTTCGGGCGGGTTCAGTTCGTCACTGTATGCGTCGGGCTTGAGTATGTCCTCACCCTCGACTAACTTCCAATACCGCGAGCGGGCTTCCTCCCTACGTTCCTCCCGCGTGGGGCTCATAGGTTGGTACATACCCTCTTCTTCGTCCTCATCCCACACGAATTCCGTGCGTCCCGGGGTCTGTGGCCCTTCGGGTTCGACGTCCTCATCCGTCGGTGGTGATGAAGGTGTGTCCTCAAGCGATTCATCCCCCTTGTCGGCCGATGACTTCACAGGGGTTGTCACAATCTCCAACTCGACCTCAATGTTTCCCCTTGGGCTTGTCGGTGTGGTCACGACACTAGCCTGAGTCGTGCCACTTGAGTATCGGGCGGGTGTGAGCGGTTGACTTGAACTGCGAGGTACGAGGGCTAAGGTTTCGTTTTCCCTTGCTCTCTCGTGTTTGTTTGCGCCACTGCCTTGAGTGTTCATTCTAACGTGGGGTTTCCCCTCTGGTGAGTTATGTGTGGGTTCGCACCTGAAGTTGTCCTCTTCAAGCGGGTTTAGCCCGTCCTGCTGCTTCGCTTCTGGCTGTCGGTTCGCCTCCGGGCAATGTGCCGGGGTCGGATCGACCGGAATGTTCCGCGCGGGAGAGGAGATCCGCTGTTCCCCGCCCGCGATCGCCTTCAGACCCAAGTGTACGATAAGTATCACCAGGATCGAAGCTACGCACGCCAGGAGAAACCCCAGATACTGCTCTACCAGTTGTCCGGTGCCAAACATACACCGTTAAGTGCCTATATCACGTATATACCCGTGATTTTGTGTTTCTTTATAGATATTTCTCAGCCCAAGCACAACGAGCAATGTGCGGTGTGTGTGTCGTTCTCGTGTCGGTGTTCGACTTTCTGCTCGTTTCAGACGCTGGTGAACGGCGTGACGACGCGGGTGCACCCATGCCCCAGTCATCTTTGCTGTCCGCGTGTTCCACCCTCGCCGTACTGCGCGATTTGCGGTGGCATATATAGGGACGCGTTATATTTATTAGTGGTATAGATATGCTTATTTATGTATCGGGCTGTTGGGTTCCTTAGAGCACTCCATCCAAACAAAGAGGAGACAAGAGCGAGCATAATATCTAAGACACTCTGTGGGGAATAACTTATCATGCGCCACTCATGCCATTGCCGCGGGAGGCGGGTGTGCAACTCGAGAGGAGGTGGGTATGATGTGCAATGCTATCCACGATAACGGGCACATACCGCGCGTTACCGAAGCTAGCGAGAAGCTATTCCGACCACTGGTGGAACACCAACTACTAACCCGTCGAGATTCCAGATCCCTCAGGGCCGTCGCACCTCACGGGAGGTAAGGCAGGGTCTTTTCCCGTGCATCATGTCATGTTAAGCTCTCTTTTGCAATCTCTAAGAAGAATGAACTTAGGTAGTATTTTAACGGATATGGAGTCCAAAGCCATGTCCCTTTCCAATGGCTAGTTTCGTGCTGTTATTGCTCAGCATTGGTCTTTGAATCTCGCATACTACCCGATTTTGGCTATGCTAGTGTTGTGTCGCACGGCATGCTAGGCTAGGCTAGTTTACGTTTCTTCGCCTGCCCCATCTTGGCCTACACAACAGATCAGTCATCCACCAAAACGGTTAGTAATACTCAAACACCCCATCCACATTAACGAGAGTGATATATTAGTAAGGGGGAGGTTAACTAAGAGTATGATATATAGATGGGATGACGAATATGATGAACCATTGAAAGTCAACGAGAGATATGATCCTTTTGCGACAATGGGGTAGAAGGGGAGGGAAGCCCCACAAATGACAACAAAAAGGAGATAAGTAAGCATGAAGTAAATAAGAGAGAGAAAGAATTACACGTAGACATAGCATTATACGAAGCTTACCCCAGAAAGTCAGACAAACCTAGAAAGATAGGAATCAAGCTTTTTCACTATGCCTGTGGGCATTATGGGTTTTTTATATTTGCCTGGTGGTGGCGCCCCGATGAGATGGGTTGCAATACCCTCGGCTGCTAGCTCATCCCACACCCGTAGGGGGATTCGACCGTGCTGTAGATCGAATGGGTAGTCTAACACCATCCTAGTATCTGCCATGGCGTGTAGCCTGCGGACTTGTCCGTGATGCCTTTCCAGAACGTTTCGACTTCGTTTGAGTCGCGGAATACAGGATAAAAGGTCCGTGATTCCGGCTCGTCGAGATCCTGGTGTGATCGATAAAATTGCAGTACGGGCGGCTCGGCTTTGATCGCCTTGCTTGTGCGCGTAACCCGAGTCTGCGGTTCCCATTCCCTCACCTTCTTGAGGAAGAAATCGTTTAGGCAGTCGTCGCCGACGTGTGCTTCTGGTGGCCTGAGAAGGTATATCTTCCCGACGTGCCAGTGCATCGTTTTTACGTCGTCGGCCGACCTCAACTTTGAGTCAGCTGGTGGGTGTCTCGGTACCGGCTCGGCCTTTTCCTCCTGTTCAGATTGCAGGTGGTTGGTCGGTCGCGGTGCGATAACATCCCCCTCGGGAGCATCAGCTTGTTCAGCGTCAGCAGCTTCCTTTGCTTCGTCATTGCTTAGGTTACCCCCCTCGGCCGCGACTGGTAAGGGTTGTTTTGGGTTCTCCTTTGCCTCGACCGTCTTGTCTCGGCGCTTGGGCGGAGTCCGTAAGCTGTGTTCTAGCTTCTGTACAGCTTCCGTCATCGTTTCGTTACGATCCAGCATGGGTTTAAAACGCATCAGCCGCCGTACATGAACTACTAGCGTCTTGCCCTTTCCTTGGATTCGGTATGTCAACGCACCTACCTGTTCTACAACAGTGTAAGGGCCTTGCCACATAGGAAAGAGTTTGACGCTAACCAAGTTAGGTACCTGGGGAACATACAAGAAGACTAAGTCCCCTTTGTGATATTCCCCCGACTCGTACTTGATCTTGTTCGGCGTCTGTTGGTTTTGCTTGTGAGCTTCTTCGGCCTCCCGTGCCTTCATGACGTAGTGTCTGGCTTTTGCCATGACCCGTAGGCGACAGGCCATGAGCTCATCATGCTCTAGGAAGCCCCCTTCCGGGAGGTTTGGTAACACCAACTCCTCCAGAATTCTCAAGTGCTGTCCGTATACTAAGAGATTGGGGGAAGCGCCTGTGGCTTTTCCGCCCAATGCTCTCGATGCGGTGTTGTTCATGGAGAAGACAAACGATGGTAATGCTTTATGCCATATGTGCTGGTTGTCGCGGCAATATTGCTGGAGCGCGGCCTTGAGCGGTCTATGGACCCTCTCAATCTTACCGTTGCTCTCTGGCGAATATGCCGTTACGTATTTCCACTTAAAACCCCACACTGTGGACAGACGAGCGGAGAATTCGTTCGTAAACTCCGATCCCCGATCACTGTACACATTCTTCGGAACACCGGTATATCGGAAGACATGGTCAACCAGGGCTTCGCATGTCGATTCCGCATCCTTCTCCACAACCGAGACCGCGAACACGTAGTTCGAAAAGCGGTCTATAGCTGTGAGGATGTACCGATAGTTGTGAGATTCCGATCGCGGTAGTGGTACTACGTAGTCGACGTGTAGTGTTTCAAAAAGGTTCTCGACAAGCTTGTATTCTCCATATAGGCCCTTCTGGGCGCTGTTGTGTGGTGTTTTGGTTTGCTTGCAGTGTTCGCCTGCGTCGACTGTGTCGGCGATGGATTTCTGCATACCGTGTCACCAAAATCGGCGTGATATGAACCATGACATTTTGTCCCTTCCCGTATGTGAGTTAAGAGCGGAGCGGTGTGTGGCTAATACGATCGCCTTGCGGAGCTGTGGGGGAACCCACAGTGTCCACTTCGACTGCGTCTTTTCCCACTTACCACCAGCCCCCTTATACCACAGGAGGTCATCGTGCCAAGTCATAGTTTTCTTATGTGCTCTTATTTCTCGTGTCTCAGGATGTTTCAAGGGATCAGTAGCGTGAGCAATGAAGGGGCCCCATTCCTTAGAGCTCTTTGCCAACTGACCAAACACCGCGGGGCTTGCCATTGTCATATCCATATCATCCAACTGCAGGGCAGTGGTGACTAGGCTTATAGGTTCCCCTGGTTGTTGTGTTTGCTCGGCGGCCGCGATAATCGCTGACCGTGAATGGTGAACATTTCGGGGAACCCAGAACGACTGTGCCTTATCCGCGAAAAATGCGTTAAAGGAGTGTTCGTGTTCGTGAGCCTGACCCGGCTTTATGTCGCCCTCGCTGAGGATGCCTGACTGTGTGTCTATCTCCTCTAGCAGGTTTTGCCAGTCCTCAGCCTCATGTTGCGCGCAGCACACGTGACGTATGCTTTGCAGCTTGTCCAACAATTCGGCCTGAGAGTCGGGTCTGTATCCCGGTGTCCAGCTTTGTGAGGTGGTGGCAATGTATGCCATCCCCGCCGGCAAAGTGTCTTTGAAATCTGCTGTGTGCTCCGTGGCTGTCCAGTCATCATCGGCTGTCCATCCGACTATGCACGCCGTAGGAGTGTTTAAGGCAAACCGATCTAAGCCGTCTCCTACGGAACCTTTCACCCGAGGCATCCGCGAGAGGCTGTCTGGCACCGTGTTTTCTTTACCCTTAATGTACTCAATGGTGAAATCATACAGTGCTAGCTCCGACTGCCATCGGGCCAGTCTTCCTGTATGTTCTCTGTCCATGAGCCATCTCAGGTTGGCGTGGTCTGTCTGAACTAAGATGTTCGGAGCACCCCATAAGTACTCCCTCAGCCGGCTGAACGCCCAAACTATCGCCGGCTGAACGCGTTGTCTAGTGCAAAAGTTGACCTGTTCGGGCGTCAACTTCTTGCTGACGAACATGATAGGTCTCAATTGTTTATGCTCGGAATCGTATTGTTGTAAGACTGCCCCGACCGCGTATTTCGACGCGTCGGTTGCCACAACAAAACGCTTCTCAAAGTCTGGAAGGACCAAGACCGATCCGCCCTCCGTAAGGGGGTCTCGAGTCAACACCTTCTTCAGCTTCGTGTATACTTCCGCAGCCTTCGGTGGCCATTCACCGTCCGGGTCGCCGTGCAGGCAGAAGTCCCGTAATGGCTTGACGAAATCCTGGAAGTTAGGAATAAATTCTGAGTACACCTGTGCCATACAGAGGAAGGAGTGCAACGCTGTGCGTGTGTTTGGGCGTGGGAGGGAACGTATAGCGTCCCGCTTCTCCGTCTTCAACACTATTACACCATCCTTCACCCTGTACCCTAGATAGTCAATGTGGTCCTTAGCGAATGAACACTTTGCCAGGTTCAACCTTAGGCCGAAGGCTTCTAGGCGTCTCAGTATATCCGATACGTGAGCCAAGTGCTCAGCTTCCGTATTCGAATAAATGACAATATCGTCGATGTAGCAAAAGCTATACTGATTAATGTCCGTAAGTCTCAGCGAACTTACTATCGCCGTACTTTGGATCGGACAAGGCCTGATTCATGCAATCCTGGAAGATAGCTGGGGCGGTCTTCAGTCCCATCGGCAGTACCGTCCATTGGTACAGTCTTCCGCCGACAGCGAAGGCCGTCAATGCCCGACTATCCACATCCAGTGGGATGTTCCAGAATCCATTCTTCAGGTCTAGCTTTGTGAAGAATTCGGCTTGTCGGAGTCGATTGAGGCCGTCCCGCATTCGGGGGATTGGTGCCTCAACGCTCTTAATGATCTTATTAAGCCTCGTGAAATTAATACACAACCGCTGCTTACCATCCGGCTTCGACCGGTTTCTGATCTCTCGGGTCGTCCGGGTACTCCAAGATAGAGTCCGGATCTTCAACCTCATCCTTCGCGTCCCTACCTGGGTATCGCGTAGATGATTGGCTGTCCCAGGTTGCAAATTCCTGAAGCTCTACTATCATGTCAGCGTACTGCTTCGCTGCTGATTTGTGATAGAACCCCGGAAAGATCTGAAAAGCAAGCTCCCGCATGTCATCCACCTTTCGGGTCAGTAGTTTGATCCTGTATGCCAGGCCATCCTGCCTTGATCCGAGCCTGAATGCCATGAGCGGTTTAGCTTGTCGACTGGGTATCGGTATCGGGTCATCGACAACCCTATCTAATACATCCCTCCACCACATCACGGTGCGGTGTATCGGGAGTATGATGGTGATGTCCTCACCCCGATCCAACCTATCCGCCAAGAGCTTTGGAACTTTGGTCAAACTCTCGGGCTGGATGGGCTCCGATCCCTTATACCATTGTCGTAGCTTTTCCATGACATCATCATCCTCTGTGAGGCGTTTGGATGCATGAAAGACTAGACTGGACTTGATCCTTATGAACTCGTGTGGCTGTTTCTGCCCGCCTCCGTATAGGTAGGTCTGGTCAAAGCCGTGCCACGATTCCTCCTGCTTCCGTAGTAGCAAGATTTGGGCCTCACGTTCTGTTGCTAAGTCCTCGAAGCCCGCCCATGGGCCGGTTAACTCCGGGACGTAGACGTTCGTGTATACCCATGCTGTGCCAGCGGGCGTAACACGTCGCTGTGTCCGTATATCATGCGGTATGGGTGGTGCGGGCGGGATCAAAGTCACCTGTGCCCTTCCCCTATACGGATGATCTGTTGGACGTTCTGGACTGGGGTTAAGTATGGGGAATTCTGACTCATGTCGTCCCCGTCCATACTTAATAACATCCTGACCCAAGAGAAGCTGCGCCTCCATCATCTTAAGGTCCGGCTTGCCCAGCACTATAGTACCCGGAAAATCTGGCACAACCAATACGTGTATGGTGTATGTCATGCCCGTCGGGAATTCCACCGTGAGCGGAATGCGGCCGATTATCGCACTTCGTCCATCGTTGACCCCGCGGATATATCCAAGTTTTCCTTCTCGCGAGAAATCAAATAATTTCCCGAATTTTTCTATGAATCTTCGACCCGCAAACGAGATTTGTGCCATACTGTCGTTACCTGTGTCCAGGTGGGTGTTGAGTTCCCGCCAGTATAGTCGGGTATAACTCATGTCCCTTGCCTCCGCTGCCGGGAGGTCCTGGGGTTAGGCTTCCGACGTGAGGGCTATTTGCAATTCCATTTCGGCATACCTTCGTGCTTTCCGACGTTGTGCATCATCCAGCTTATCCGGATCTACCAGTGGTTTTATTCCCATCTGGCGGACCACTGCCGGAGCTATGCTTGGGCCATCCTTTGGACCCGGGAGCACTACAGTATCCTGTGCCACGAATGGAGATGTGGTATACGTGTTTTCTGTGAATGGGGGGAAAGCGTGATCATATGTGGTATGTTTGGGTGATTAATTTCCGAACCGGCCACCGTTCCCGGGGCTAGTCGAACATTACGGCTGAGCAAAGACTTTCGAGTAACTATCGTTTGTTTTGCCCTGGCTTTAATGTTAATCACCTTGTTCTCAAAAGGGGCGGTTTTCTGTAACGAAGCGACTGGGATGGAGCCTGCATTACTTGCGCAGGTGCCCGCTGTGCGGCCACGGCAACTTAGCCCGTCCATTTTACCATCGTCTTCGTTAGTCGCCTGTGCGACAGCGTCTTTGGGTGGAGATATATGAGGGTCCGCCTGTACATGATTGCGGATGGTCGTTACCTCAGGTGTAGGTGTACGGCCACGACTACTGTTGTGCCCCTCGGCTATCTCTACATTCACCCCTGCCTTGGCAGAACTGTCTACTGGTGGGGTCGTAGCCTCCACGTCAGCGTATACTATAGGTGTAGCTAGGATCTCAAGCAACTCTTCCCTCGGCGGTGCAGTTGTAACTGATATCACCTGTTCCGATGGTGGTGTCTCTTTGATCTCCACTACCCTATTTATCAGTGGGGTCGTGACCACCGTGTCTGTCTCGACGCTGGGTCCAGCACCTGCTGCGGTGGTTACCGTTTCCAACGGGTGTGCAAAGCGCACCCGCTTACGGACCCCGGGGTCTGGCCTCTCTGGTCGTTTAGCCTTTCCATCGGCGTCTCTTTGAGGACTTCTGTCCTGCTTGCTGGCCTTGGCCTGCACACCACACGTGACGTGTCGCAAGCGTTTGCGTTTGCGTGTGGCGGGCGTACCCGTCGGGATCAGGAGTATCTCCTGTCCGGGCATGTATGCGCCATACTTCTCCGCCTTCGGGAATTGCTGCATCAGGACCTCGGCTTCCGCGTCAAACGCAGCGCGCCAAGGCGCCACATATCCGTTCGGCTTGAGGGTGATCTTGCCGTCTTCCCCTACGTCCGGGAAGGGCAGGTTCAAATGGGCCTGCTGTTTTGGACAGGGCACCCAGTCACCGTTTTCCGGCTTTCTCACCTTCGATTCCCCCGCCATGTATCGACGAACGTATCGTTTCATGGCTATCGGGTGTTGAGGTGTGCCCGGATATGAGTGCCAACGAGTACATGACTCCCCCATAAGGCACGGCCACACCCAGAACCGAGCATCATCCAGGCAATTGAACCCAATGGCATGGTGCCAGTAGTCACAAATGGCAGCAGACCTGTACGCCGGAGGCGTGCCAAGCTTGTCTAGCCTTTGTATACCATACGGGCAGCCTGCTGGTCCAGGATCGATGGCCAAGTTGCTCAAAGGTTGATTGGCTGGGCGAGGAATGGCCCGTCCCTTTCGCTTCTTCGCCCCAGTCTGACGTGAGGGCGGGGCCCCTTGTGCCTGACTTGCCGGCGGTAGTGCGGTAAGTAACATGGGAGGTAGTGGTGGCGGCATAGGTGGTGGCGGCATAGGAGGTGGCGGGTACGTAGGCATAGCAAAAGGTGCCGGTGGTGGGTATGTGTGCGGCGGTGACGTCAATCCCACCGGTGGCGGCGATTGAAATCCCGAGATTGCTTGCTGCGTATATGGGTTGGGGCTACCCCCCACTGGAGAAGATGTGGATGTGTATGGGTTTGGTGAAAGTCCCGCACCTTGACTCCAATACGGGTTCGGGGAGCTTGACGAGCTCGCCGACGACGACCAGTATGGGTTTGAGGAGCCTGAAGAGGATCTCCGATAGGGGCTGGAGCCCGTATGAGAGTGACCCCCCCCACGAGGTTGATGTGACAAAAGTCAAGATGTCGAACTGTGGGTCATTGGACTTGGATTGATGATCCGCCAGTCCCATTCCCACAGTCTGCATGGCTTGTAACAATAGTGTTGCCCTGCGCATGCGTTCATCTTGATTCGTCGTGGGACCAAAGATTCTGTCCACAAATTGCGTCCACTTAGAGATTTCGACTAGCCGATTAATACGAAAGCTTTGCAGCGTAAACGTTTTATCTTCGGCGTCTTGTGCTTGTGACAAGACCTTTCGAATATAACTCTCCCCCGTTGTTTGACCTTTGGTTGTGGTTGCCCTAGCAATCCCCTTGAGAACTGCTATTAACAACGTCGCCAAATCGGCCCGAATAAGGGGTGTGATAAGCTTTTGTGGCAGATCAACTATCTCGTTGTGGGCGATATTGGCTTCCCACATACGTCGTGCCATTGTCGACACAAGGTCCACCACAATGCCTGGGTCACAGATGAAGCCCCAGTTGGCACCCTTGACGAATTGTTCAAGGAGGTAGTGTGATCGCCTGGGAGCATTTAGAGCACCCGCTTGGATCAATCTACCTGCCTCTTCGTCCCATTGGGGCCACTTATGGGTCAACAACTCTTGTGATGCCCAACGACTAGCTTTGTTGGCTATAATCTGTTTGGTATCCGCTGCAGTCAGGCTGAACTGCCCAACTGTGCTGTCCAAACACGCATAGCCCAACAGCAGCAAAATACCCTCACCATAATCGATGTCGACTTGGGGGTTGTATTTGCCATAGTCAAAGGTTGTGACGTTGTCAAGCCGCGTTAGTGCCTGTACCACCAGCTGGTTGTTAGCAGTCCTCTGTTGTTCCGTGGGGATCGGAGGTCGATGATGGCCTCCCCCTCCACCAGTTCCTGAAGACGGGCCCACAGCCGTTCTGTGGAAGAACACAAACGTCGTCCCTTCTGGGGCAATGGTGGCTCTGCCATTGCTGCCATATGTAACGTGTACTTCAAGTGCAAGGCGTATTCGGATGATATCGCAGATGGTTTGAGCTACCAACTCACACATGGCACAATAGTTGCACCAGTAAAGCTTTACCGCGGGGTGTGGAGTGGTTCTTGCCTCCACCGCACGCCCGCTTACGATATCATTCTCGAATGGCAATTTGGCCTTGAAGTGCTTGAACTTTTCTGCCATCCTGTGTACCCAAGTCCAATTGTTCTGTTCGATCGAGTCGAGCAGTTCAGTGAGGGTATCTCGGGCTTGGGCACCTTGTGGCGTGTCGTCTCCCTGAGGGAGAAGGCATTGCTTCCAGCTTTTGGTTTCCGATAGGGTTTGATTCCATATGGTCACCGCAGCTACTAAGTTTCTTGCTGAGACTACGTTCCATGCCTGTAGTTCAGCAATGAAAGCTAGCAATCCTGCCGAGTTCGGCCAACGTATGTCTGTTGCAAGTTCTTTGTCGGCTTCTGCCGAGAAAGGGAAGGTGAGTGAGGGCTGCTCCTTCTTGTCGGCAAACAAAGTCCTCAGCAAAGCTGGGTACTTTGGTGGTCTACTTGCCACGCTTGGTCCAACAAGGTGTCCCTCGTGCTGGCTAATGCCCTGTAGAGTTCAATGATTTGTTGAATGGTTACGGTTGCATTTTCATTGAGGCTCGGGTGGAGTGTATTCATCAGACCGAGTGCCCCCTGTACCGTACCATCCTTGTACATTGCTCTGTACCAGCTCGCTTCCGCATACGTGTTGTTTGGGAATAAGTGTCCCCAATTGTCACTGTAGTTTATACCGTGTTCTTTCTCGTCGAGGGTTGTTGTCGGCCATCCCTCTACACGGCTACGGTAACGTTCGAGCACGACGTTTGTCTGGACTCATCACTCTCGAGCAGCGCGCGCATCACTGTCCTCAGATCATCCGCTTCGTTGACACTGGGATACTTGGCCGCCTGCCAGTAAGAGCTCGGCGCGTAATGGCTCTGGTAACACTTGCTTACTTGTGCCAAAAAAGTGTAGCCGGAAAGACAATCTTACCAACCCATTGTCAGGGCCTCTCCATGGGGAGCGAGGGACAGGTTCCTCCTGCCTCGTGCCTCCCCCCCTTGCAGGAGTGGTAAATCCGTCACCTGCGGCGGTCTGATCGTTGTTGTCTGTGTTTGCAGACATGTCTAATCGTATTGCGGTGGATGATCTCGTTGTAGAGCCTGTCCACGCAATTTTCATTTTATATCCCTTAGGGATTGAAACGAGCAGTGTCGTGTGTCTCTTGTGTAGCTGTGTTGTCGTGTTTGTCTCACTTCTCTGTGGTGTGTTCACTGTATAGGCTATGCTTGTGTCAAGCACACCACAAAACCACACAACAACCAACCAACTCACACTCACTCTCTCTTGTCAGTCAAGGTTTGAGTGTACTCACCCCCCCTTCGCTTGGGGAAGCCTTGCTGAATGTCTTGTTGTGCCAGTAGCCGTATGCTTGTGCACCCGAGTGCTGCTGACTCTTTGTACACTTAACACTGATGTCTTGGGAGCTGCTCGGTTTCCGAGTTCTTGTCCTTGTTGACCTATTCGCCACCACACTGCACGTTTTGTGTTTGTTTCTGACGAGAATAAAATTTCGTCCAAAAACACCCTCCGTTGTGGCTCTCCTGTGTTTGTCTTACACGTAATTCCCTTGGCCTATGTCTTGTCTGACTGGCCTACCACCCCCTTAAGAGATGGCCACCACTATTGGTGTAGGATGTGTGTTGTTTTCACAAACAGGTTTTATGCCAAATGAATAGGTTTGTATGTATGTGTGTCTGTCTGTTTGCATCTGACTTTTCACACTTACTCACGGTTTGCTAACGTTTGTGTGTTAAGCTCTTGTGGCAGTTCAGACAGGAGTCTGAGTGTGTGTGTTCGTGTGTGTCTCCTCGTGAGGAGTCTGTGTAGGGCTAAGTGTAGGAATGTCGACAGCTAACAGACAGCAATGCTTTTCACTTGCTGTGTGTGTGTCTGTAAATCACTCCTCTGACTCGACTATGTGTCGACAGTCAATTCAGTGAACACTGGTGTGTTACTGCCTCACTGAATACACTTTTTGTACCTCCCTACACTCTCTACACGCACTTTGGAGGGTTCAAAATTGCACACACAACGAGTGTCTTGCCGTGCCGCTTTATGGACCTCTGTGCTAGATTTCACTGTTGTTTTTGTGCACTGCAACCTCCCAACACCTCTCCAACTCCTTTCCTACACTCCTCCACTACCTTTCCTTCTTCCTTTGCTTGGGGGAGTGGCTTTTTTCAAATTTGCGTTGGAAAATTTGGAGGATAGAAAAATCTAGGCTGGGACTCCACTTTTGTCGGTTATAAACAAAAGATATTGTTTAATGATGGCCGGGGTATTTATCCTTCCAAATTCCAAAACAACTCTGAAAATAACCTAATCTTCCTCCTCACAAAAGCGAGGAAACCAGTATGGCGGAAAATGTAGGAGACTCTCAGAGCCAAGCAACAAAAAGGAAACAGAAAGGCATTTCCCATGTGTCACCCCTAACGATAATATTAGTCCTCTAAAAAGTAGTGCCGGGTACTTGACTTAATATTATCGTTTTCAACCGGCTCAAAAGTATATAAACTGCAACGGATATAACTACATCTTCGCAAGATATAGCTCTTCTTTACATCACTGTGTATAGGGGTATAAGAAAAGGTCGCATATTTACCTATCTGCGCCTACAAAACAGTACCCTCAATCTCCCTCGTCTTCCAGTCATCAGGCCATTTTTGTTTGGCATAAGCCTCACCAAATTCCCTGACCGGAAGACGCACACTGACTGTGAGAAGCTCTTGGTGCGCAGACATGATGTTGAAAAAAAAAAAAGGTCCTCGCCACGTAAAAAAAGGCAACGAAAATTCGTGAAAAAAAGCGATTGGTGCCTGGTTTCAGTTTCATATTTAAGTCACTTCTAGAAAGCTATGACATTCTGGTTTTCACAGATAGCTTCCCGAACACGTAAATATTAAATTTGCAATGTAGTACAGCGTGTTTCGATTCGTATTTATGTTTTTATTCAACTCAAAATTCAAACTACTTTTGGGGATTGAAGCCACTTTTGGGGCTTGAAACCGGTTAAGGGTTAATATTTTTCTAAGTCATTAAATGTTGTGATTTTGCGGAATGCTGCATGAAATCAAATAAATAAATCATTATTTTCAATGAAAAAACAATTATTTTGAGTGTGTGTGGCAACGTACTTGATTTTTCAGGCACCGGGTGGCACCGGCCGACTTGAAATATATAACTATTATTAATATTTTTCTAAGTCATTAAATGCATGTTTTTATGCATGAAAACATGCCTAATCGAATAAAGTACAATTTAGATTATTCAGAAATAATAACTATTTATTTAAACCAGCAATTATAATATTTTTATGGACTGTGAAACGATTTGTTCGCCACCGCGCACAGGCGATTACCTCAACAATAGTAGTTGTAGTAGCAGCAGCAGCAGCCGTAGAGTAGTAGTAGTAGTAGTAGTTGTAGTAGTAGTAGTGGTAGTAGTAGTAGTGGTAGTAGTAGTAGTGGTAGTAGTAGTAGTAGTAGCAATAGTAGTAGTAGTAGTAGTAGTAGTAGTAGTAGTAGTAGTATAGTAGTAGTAGTAGTTGTAGTAGTAGTAGTGTCGTAGTAGTAGTATTAGTATTAGTATTTATTAGTAGCAGTAGTAGCAGCAGCAGTAGTAGTAGTCGTAGTAGTAGCAGCAGCAGCAGTAGTAGTAGTAGTAGTAGTAGTAGTAGTAGTAGTAGGTAGTAGTCGTAGTAGTAGTAGTAAGTAGTAGTAGTAGTAGTAGTAGTAGTAGTAGTAGTAGTAGTAAATAATAATAATAATAATAATAATAATAATAATAATAATAATAATAATAATAATAATAATAATGATAATAATAATAATAATAATAATAATAATAATAATAATAATAATAATAGTGCTTCTCTGTCAATGGCTGATGCAAATCTGCACATGCGCCTCCATCGTCTCACCCGTGAGGGGAGTACGAAGAATTGACGATAGGCTCTATGACACCCCCGCAAGGACAGTTCCAACACTTCCAGACGGACCGGTATGTTCAATGAAAATACTGGTGGCACCGACTGGAATCGAACTGGCGACAGGGCCCAGTGGTAGAACTTGAACACTGGGCTATCACGGTGTCAATAATAATAATAATAATAATAATAATAATAATAATAATAATAATAATAATAATAATAATAATAATAATAATAATAATAATAATAATAATAATAATAATAATAATAATAATAATAATAATAATAATAATAATAATAATAATAATAATAATAATAATAATAATAATAATAATAATAATAATAATAATAATAATAATAATAATAATAATAATAATAATAATAATAATAATAATAATAATAATAATAATAATAATAATAATAATAATAATAATAATAATAATAATAATAATAATAATAATAATAATAATAATAATAATAATAATAATAATAATAATAATAATAATAATAATATTTACTATATCTGAGGCGTACTGATGCAGCTAATGGCATATCCTCAACGGACATAAGCCTCCAATACCCTTGTTCGAGGTCCTCCACCTCCCCGTGTCAGTCTCTCGCCTGATGATCGGGGCCACCGATGGAGCTCCTGAGGGCAAGACTGCACTAAGCCGAGGTTATTCCGCAGTCCCAGCAACCTCTTGCAAGACGTCACCGAATGTGCAAGTGCATACACCAAGCGCGGTTGCTAGAGCTGCCTCAAAACCCCACCCATAACAATCTGGTGTCTGCTGGGTCCTGGGCTATCAACCAGCATATGCGGAGTTTAAGATCTTTTACGCGCGCAACGACCCTCCTCCCCAGCATCTACCACCAAAGGGTTATGAGTTGGCGTCACAGTTTAACTAATAATAATAATAATAATTGTAATAAAAATAATAATGATAATAATATTAATAATAATGTTAATAATAATAATAATAGTAATAGTAATAGTAATAGTAATAATAATAAAAGTAGTAGTAATAATAATAATAATAATAATAATAATAATAATAATAATAATAGTTGTAATAGTAATAGTAAGAATAATATATTTGGAATGTAATGGCAAAGCAGTGCCGACATGCATGGCCGAGATTTGCTCCAAGGAATATTATGTAATATTAATATTACTACTATTACTATTTAGAGCCAAGGCTGTAAAAGCTGTGCATGTAAAAATGGGAGGAAATACGATTTTGGGAAGAGGAAGGGAAGGGGGGGGGGGGGCTGCGCAACGCAAACCATCTTTTCAGGTGTTCATGTATGTATGTATGTATGTATGTATATGTTTCATAGTACCCTCCGGGCCCTATGTATGTATGTATGTATATATTGGTGCAGCCCCTAGTCTTTATGATTATTATTATTATTATTATTATTATTATTATTATTATTATTATTATTATTATTATTATTATTATTATTTTCATTATTGTCATTATCATTACTATATTCTTTAAAAAGAGCTCGTGACAAGCTTGCGAAAACACAAAGAATCAGCCTCTAAGCACCTCTGGCACAACTTTTAGAGCCTTGGGGCATTCTCAGCCATTCATTTTGGCATAACTTTGCCAGAATCTTTGTAAATCTCTTTTTTCAAAGCTGGTTCACTACCTAGAGCGCGTCCCAGGTTGTGAAAACCAACAAGTTAGCCTCTGAACCCTTCTGGCACAACTTTTAAAGCATTGGAGCATTCTCAGCCATTCATTTTGGTGCCGGCAAAGTGGCGTGGTGGTACAATGGCAGGGCTGTGGGTTTGACGGCGGGGGGGGGGACTTCCACCTTCCCCGTCGACATCCTCCCCACCTTCCCCGTCCACAGGGTACGTTCAATTGTCTGGGGCTAGCCACCCTGCAAATATGAGCTCGCAACTCCTCCTGGTTCCCACAAAACACTCATTTATTTCAATAGGGGTGCCGATTCGGTTGGGGGGGGGGGGGTGGCTGGACGGGGTCCACAATTTTCCATTACACGACGGCGCACTGCGCCTCGTTGCCCGCCTGGTCCGTCGCGGTCGCCACGCACCGCACCGCCTTGGTCGCGAGCGTGGCGTTACTGCGGGCATTGGCGCACGTGACCGTGACATTGGTCGGCCCCTGCACGTCCGAGCTCACGTGGTCGATCCCGAAGCCCGCACTAATGGTCGGGACCGCGCCGCAGGCATTTGCATCCATGGCCGTGTCGTAATAGCTGGTGGTGCCGTTGACAGTCTGCAGCACGGGGCCGTTGTGTGGGACGCTGGCGCACAGCACCGAGGGCGGCTGGATGTCGTGCACAAACACCGTGCGTACGCACGTAGCCCAGTTGCCCGACGGGTCCACGGCGGCGTACGTCACGGCGTGCTCGCCGTACGCCAGCTGTTGCCCAAAACCGTAGGACGGCGTGACGAGCAAGAAGTCGCGCAGGCCCGGCGCCGCGATGTTGGCGTTTAGTACCGCGTTGTCGGCGACGCGCAGCAGCGAGAAGTTGCCCCAGAACTCGTCGCTCATCGTCGTGAGCCAGAAGGTCGGCGAGCCGACCGAAATGTTGAGCTCGCTGCGCGGGCCCGTGTACGCCCCGTCGACGCAGTCGAGGAAAACGGGCGGCGTCTCGTCCACGAGGTTGATATCGAACGTGAGCAACAAGGTCGCAGTGCGCTGCGCAACCTCAACCGGGTCGGTGGAGCTGCTGTTGTCCGCTGTGTTGTAGGCGTAGTCATAGTAGCCGCCGTCGCGCACCGAAGCCGTCACGGTCGTGACGCCCGGGTACAGGTACATCCACGTGTTGACTTGGCCCACGACGCCATACCCGTTGTAGGGGACACTGAGCGTCACGGGCGCGATGGTCTGGTTGCCGGCCGCGGTGTTGGCAAACAAACCCTCCCACTGCGCCAAGCACGTGTAGTTGCCGCCGCCGACGCCCTGCCACCCGGACTGACCGCCGATGCCGATCTGCTGCGGCTGGCGGCGGCCGTCCGCAGCAGCATAGTCAATGCCGTCGTCGCCCGAGTTGTCCTCTGCTTGGGGCTGCGCCAGCCGACGCCGCTGCAGCCAGCCCGTGGCGGTGGGGTTCGGGTCCGGGATCTGGCCGCTGTACACGACATTGGGGGCCACGGGCGCGGGGGTCTGCGCGGCCGGGAACGTGAGGTGTTCAACTGTCGGCGGCCGCGCGGTCGGCAGTGCGCCCGTGTAGTTGCTGACAGGAGTCCCGGCCGCGCCCAGCCCACAGTACACACCGATGTACTGCGCCGCCCAGACCGCGCCGTACGGCAAGAACTCGAAATCGTACACCGCGTTGTCGGCCCAAAACCACAAGTCCATGGGATACACCGCCATCGAGCGCCGCAGCACGGCCTGCGGGTTGGTTGCCAGCAACTCGCCCCCGGTCCAAATATCAGGCGGCAGAACTAATTGGAGGTGTGGGTCCGCCGCCAGGCCGCCCACCTCCCGCGGCGGGTCGGTGTCGCGCACCTTGTAATCCACGAGGCACACGGCTACGTTGCCCACGTCGTCGTACGCCGCGTAGCTGACTCGCAGCGACCAGCCGCGAACCAGCGCGACCGCGCTGCCCTCGATCTCGGGCGGCGCCGTGAACAAGGGCGGCAGGCGCAGGCCGGCTGACGACAGCAGCCCCGATCCCGCGGTCGCGCCGTACGTATTCAGCAGCTCGGTATAGATTAGCGAGTAGTCCACTGTTGGAAGTAATACATCCACTGCGACTTACCGCCGGGGTAAGCACAGATAGTCGCGTCTCCGTCCACGGTCGGATAACAGCCGGTCGAGAACACTGTTAGGTCGTCGGGACGGCCCGCGTCGGGGCTGGCGTTGTTGCAGCCCGGCGGGCCCGAAAAGTTTGTATACACGGGCCCCCAGCTAGCATCCGTTGCGGGCACTAGCTGGTACCAGCTGCCGCGCCGCGCACGGTGACACAAGTGCCCAACGCGTTGCTAACCGAGTTGCCAGCTAGTACTTGAGCAGAAAAGGCCGGGCACGGCGCACGCCCGGGCTGTGTGCGTGTTACGGCGCGCATAAACTGCTGTTGCGCGCCAGTGGCAGTGAAACTCAGCTGCCCGGCCAGGAGCGGCGCGCTCGAATTTCGATTTGTTTGCGTAGGCAGCAGCACGTGGTACGAGCCTTAGGCCGTGCCCGGGTAAATGGCTTGGCGCGGCACGCCGTGGCGCGCCATCACGTCCACCGCGATTTCGTCGCCGCGCGACACGCGCGCGGCCGCGGCCGCACAGTCCAGGGCCGGCGGCGTGTTGTCGATGACGAGCGTGAAGTTGCACCACGCCAAATTGCCTGCCTCGTCGTACACGTCGGCGTTGACCGCGTACGTGCCGTCCGGCAGGTAGCGCCGCACGACGGTCCCGGTGCCGAACGCAGTGGTGCAGTTGAGCAGCAGCGGGCCGAACCGCGACTCGAACGAGTACACGCGGCAGTGCGTGTTGTTGTCGTCGATGTTGTCGTAGCCGCGGTCGCACAGGTCCGCCGAAAACAACTCCAGCAACCTCAGGTCGTTCGTGCCGAAGCCCGCCGCGTGCCACGCGTCCAACAACGTTTGGCTCAGGCCGCCCCCCGCGCCTGTATCGGCGCGGTGCAGCGGGTCCAGGTACGGCTCCGAGTCCTGGCCGCGCAGGCGCAGTTCGCGGCCGCCCGCGCACAGGCCGTAGCGGTCGAGGTTGGGCGGGGACGTATCGATCACGTTCACGGTGAAGTTGCAGTTTTGCACGTTGCCGGCCACGTCGGCAATCAAGTAAGCTACCGACCACACGCCCTTGGTGCCCAGCACGTACGTGGCCATGCTGTAGTCGTACACAAAAGCGCTGTGGTTTGGCGAACCCAGGTCGACGGTCGCGGCCGAGCCCCCCGGTGGCGTGATGGCGCGGTACACCTCGGTCACGCGGTACAGGTTGGGCGATAGCGGTGACGTGCAGTCACACCACGACGGTACCGTGTAGCCGGGGGGGCCGTACGTTCCGTTTAGTGTGCTCAGCGACAGGAACGCGGCGTCGCTGTTCAAATTAACTGTCAAGGCGCCGGTCGGGCAATTGCGATTGAAGGGCGCGCTCGTGTCCCGCCCGCAATCGGCGTCCGCGTGCACTACGCCCGTGCACTACGCCCGTGCACACGCCCGGCACCCCGTGGGGGTCCACGGTGCTGCAGTTGCAGAAGTTGACGCCCTTGCTGGCGTTGGCTAGCCTGCGCCTGCCCAATTGTTGTGACGCCAGCACGCACTCAAACCCGTAGCAATGCGCCACTTTGTAGCAGTTGTTGTCGTTGATGAGGCGTGTGCTGGCCTGGGATTCCAGGCGCAGCGACGCCGGGAAGCGGACCGTGAAGCTCAGCGGCAGCTGGAACGTCTGAGTCACGTTCAGCATCAAAAACTTGGTCCGGCGCGTACAGTTGACGTCGACCGAACCCGACAGCCGCAGGTAGCCGTTGCACTCGTCGTGTACCAACAACGTACAATCTGTGGTGTAGCGCAGGTACACGACCTGTTGATCCCAGCAGGGATCCCCCGAAACCCTGGCGGTGGTAGGCAGGGTGTCGTTGCCACAGAAAGCCTTTGAAACAAAGAACGGCGAGGTTGCTGTAGTAAAACCGCTCGGGGTTTCAATGTTCAGCATGATGGCGGGGTTGCCCTCGAGCTGGCCCAGACCGGAACCATTGCTTAGGATCCTGGCCCTCCACTTAACGCTTTGCGAAAAAGACAACCCGCAGGTCTGCCCGGCTACTAGGCCGACGCCAAGAAAGGCCAGGAGAGTGCTCATTTTTTTCTTGTGTTTTGTTTTTGTGTGTATCCTGTGTTACTTTTTTCTTAGCACGTGACACAAAAAGAAAGGGGGGGGACTCAGTGGAAAGGAAAAAAAAAAGAGAGGAGGGTGGAACAACGACGGGGGGTTGGTCAAACTCTTGGACCAAAAAACAAAGTCGGGAGGGAAAAGGAAGGGGGTGGGAAGGGGTTGCGCAGGGAATCGTGTATTTTTTTTGGTTGTTATTATTGATTTATTTGTTTGTTTATTTATTTATTTTTTTGGTGGCTTTTGAATCCTTTGCGCCGCCCCCCCCCCCCCCACCACCCACACGCACAAACAACACCCGGTTCACACTTCCCCCCCCCCCCCCCACCACCACCACAACGCCCATCGTTCGCCGCCCTCTCCTCACCCCCCCCCCCCCCCGTCGTTGTTCCCCCCTGTCCTTTTGTTTTTCGATCTTGCCAGCACGTCGCTTTTTTTTCCACAGCCTTGCGCGCTTTATTCCGAAAGCTCGTTTATATTCTACGCCCTTCCCCTCCTTACCCCCCCCCCCCTCCCCCCTTCCTTACACGCCAGTAAAAAAAACTGTCCCTTCTTTTTTTTCATGCTTTTCCTTTCTTTTTGGATTTTTTTCTTCTTTTTTTTTTGGTTTCTTTCTCTCTCTCTCTCCCTAACCTCCTCTCGCTTCATCGAGCTAGGGCTTTCCCCTCTTTTCTTTTCCCCCCGTGTCCTTTCGCTTGCGTTCCTCAGTGCAACCCCCCCAAGTCAGCAAAAAAAAAAAAACAGCAATCACTTTTTTAATAACTTTTTTTTTGCGCCGTCCTCCGTTCAGGCTTGTCGTAGAATTCTTTTTTGGCATTTACGCATTAATTGTGCAATGCCATTATGGACCTGTTCTACTTCACCAGGCGCTCTGCAAATTTCGACACACTTTCTTAGGTACGGGTCGTATCAGTGATGATTCCCGTCCGCCAGGAGCTTGTGCTCCCATTCTAGTTTGGCTTGAAGTACAGACCGGTTTCTGACCAATACCTGTTGTTTGCGGGGGATGTAGGCTGAAGACCACGGCAGGGGACCCGCCAGCACTTCGAAAAAAGTATAGACTAAGTTCCAGATGTCATCTCGCCAGTGGGGCGGTTTCTGCTTGTGGCTGTCCGTGCTCATGTAGGACAGCGTACCAGCCAAAGAGTCTTTGCGGCCGTTGGGGTCCAGGCCCGGGAAGACCGAGAGTCCGAAATCCAGGAGGCACACCCCCCCGCCGTGTCTGCGCAGTCCGATGTTGGGGGGTTTGATGTCGCGGTGTACAAAGCCTTGGTCGTGGAGGGGCCACAAGAGAGTTATAACCTGCGCTAAATACTCCAGGGCATTGCACTTGGCCGAAGCCGAGGGCCGCTGCAGCAAGTGTTCAAGCGAGTACGGAATGAATTCCATGACTATTGCGCTGTAGTCTGTGCCCCGAACAATAACGAAGGGCTCGGGAACCAGCCCGATGGCGGTCTTTTCGTGGAAAAACAATTCTCGCTGGAAAATGAATTCCTGTCTGTGTACAGATTCGTCGTGTTTGGTATAGATCTTGATCGCGACAATGTCGTGTGTAGTGTTGTCTTGCAAGCAGCCCGCGCGCCACACGTGGGAATAGCCGCCCCTACCCGCTTCTTCTTCAAACCTAAAGAGGCCTAAAAGAGGAGGGGCGCCCGCGGAGACTTGGCGTGAACCAAGCATGTTTTGACGTGCGAAAAGGCAAGGTGGGGCGAGGTGTCTACTTAAAAAACCAAACAAAAAAGAAAGAAAAAAAAGAAAAAAAAAAGAAAAAAAAAGAAAAGCTCTGTGTGCTTTGGCCCCTTTTTACTTGCATGCAGCGGCGACGTGGAGGGGAGAGTGGGTGGGCTCAAGGGTTCGCAAAAAAGAGAGGGAAAAAATTAGGGGGGGAAGGGGGGGGGGGAGGTGGGGATGGGTGGTGGGGGGCGGGCGCGGGGTCAAAGAAAGGGGGGGGGGGGGCCAAAAAAGAAAAGGGGAAAAGACCGGGAGAGGGGGGGAGGTAGGGGGGGTCAAAGAAGCCACCTTGCTTCTAATCTGGGCAAGTTTTGCCTTTTTTTAAAAAAAAAACCCCCTCGCCGATGGTTGCTCTTGTCCCTGCCCCTCCCCTACCTTTCCACCCCCAATCTTTCCTCCCCAGTCTTTTCCCTTTTTTTGGGGGAGGGGGGGGGGAGGTTTTGTTTTTTGTGATTTTCTTTTTAAGTTTAAGGTGAGGGAGGAAAAATAGCTCCCCGAAAGAAAAAGGACGGGGAGAGAGAAGGAGGAGGGAAACAGGAAGAAGAAAAACATTAGCCCATCAAATTTCTTGTCAGGTCGAAGGCCAATTACGAAGTCATTTTTAAAAAAGGGCTTTTTTTTTTCGGGACAACACGAGAAAAAATATGAATGACCAAGAATTTAACGATTTCTTGGGAGGACCTTCGGACTGGGATCGTGTCCTCAAAAAAGGTCAGGATAAGAGTGAGTCCTTCCTACTTCAGAAGAATGAGGATGATACAATTTCCGCAAGTTTCCAGGCACCACCAGAACCAGCTATGACGCAGCAATGCCTGCCATTAAAGCCCGAAGACCTGCGTCCCATGGCTGCCGACATGAAGGACCCAATGTTGCAACTGCTCCAAACGAAAATGGAAAGCAAGAGTTTGGCGTCCACCGTGGGTCAGGAGCTTCTTGTTTACTTGAAAAACTATCTGAGTTTCGACCCCCAGAAAGCTGTGCAATTGTCTTGTCCCGAAGCCGCGAAAGATCCGGGCGATTATTGCGTGACGAAACTGCAAAAGCTAAATTCACAGCCTAAGGTAGTGGACCCCGCAAGCCTAAAACTGTGCCTCGAAGAAAAGAGAATTTGCCCCGCGCTGCCGTGTTTGACCGAGCCGGCGTGCCGAGTTGAGGTGACCAACCGCGATTTTGACGTGCAAAAAGAAACACATGCGGACCCTTTTCAAGACGCCATCGACTCGCTGAGCCAGCGCGGTCACGTGTTCCCGTTGCTGTTGGCGTCTTGCCTGACCACCACGCTTCCGGCTAAGGACGACACGGTTACTTATTTTGAGGTGCCTGAGCCAGGCGCTCTGAGCACCAACACAAACCAGTTCAAACTAAGGATCTGCACGGTAGGCAACCCCGCCATAGAAGCAAATCTCAGTAAGCTGCTAGAGAGCGGCCAACCCGTGACTGTTAAACAGGCTTTCACTGTGGAGGAACAGCTCCTGGTGCTAGCAAGTTATGTGTCATGGATGAATAATAACAGCCAGACGAATGGGCTGAGCGACTCTCTGACGGCCTCGTTTGATATCCTCGGTACCCTAGCAGCAAAACCAGCCCCGCACAGATCGTTGGAGAAACCTGAAAGCAAATATTTCCAATTTGGCCCAGACGGCAGCCTGGAGCTTCTGTTGCCCCCCGAGACGCGCGACTTGCTGGCAACAGCACTGGAGAAGGGCAAGGTCCAGCAAAAGCCGAGATCGATTCCTTCGGGTCGTTCAGAAAAGCCAGCTTGTTTGTACACGTGCGTGGTAGCTGCAATAGTCCCGAGCACGGAACAGGGGCTAGCTAAAGATAGCGACCTGGCAGCACTAAGGCAGCCAAGTACCGTCTCGCTCTCTTGTCCGCACAAGGACCTAAGCCTGCTGGGAGCACAGTCTTTGTGCGACGCGTGCCTGCAAGGAAAAGCAGTTGTGCCGGCATCGTCCGCGCGCAGAGAAGAAGAGGTTTCCGGGTCCCATGCGCGATCTCTGTGCGATGCGTGTCTGCTAAGGATTGTTGCTAAGTTACCGGGCGTCGGCTGTCAGCACAACGACTCGGCGCCGGGCGTGCCTCGGTCGGTCTCCATTCTCATTTGCAACAAGTGCAAGAAAGCGGTTGCGACGAGCTCCTCAGAGTCCTGGTGCCGCCGATGCAGGCACGGCGCCGCCGAGATTTCTCTTTGCAAGGCGTGCACGGACGCGGTTGCGGCGGGGTCACTTTCCGCGTGCGACGCGTGCAAAGAAACAGCTGCGACTGGCGTAGCATGTACTGTGTCGGTTTCCGGGTGCAGCGCTTGCCAACACGCCGCCGCGGTGACGAAAAAGAAGAAGCCAATCTCGGTTGCTCAAAATGCGGCGGGTCATTATGGCAGTGTCTCGCTCTCTCTGTGCTTCGAATGCCAAAAAGGATTAACCCGAGCGGCGGCGGAGGAGCAGAGTTGTGGTTCCTTGTGCAAGGCGTGCACGCGAGCAATGGCCGGCGCGGTGACGACTTCGTCGTCGATCTCGATTTCCCCCAATGTTGCGGGTCAGCACGGCAGCGTCTCGCTCTCTCTGTGCTTCGAATACCAAAAGGAATGACCGGAGCGGCGGCGGCGGAGTCGAGTTGCGGTTCCCTGTGCCCGGCGTGCACGCAAGCAATGGCCGGCGCGGTGACGAACCAGTCGGTTTCTGGCTCCCTGTGCATCGTTTGCAAAAACGAAGAGAAGGCGGGGGCAACGAAGCAGTCGGTCTCCGTTTCCTGGTGCAGCCATTGCCAAAACACAGCCAAGTTGACGAAGCAATCGGTCTCTGGCTCTCTGTGCGACGCGTGCGAAAAAGTGCTCGCGACTGCGTCGCTCTCGGTGTCCCAGTGCAAGGCGTGCCAAAACGCAGCGACGCAGCAGTCGGTCTCTGGCTCTCCGTGCGACGCGTGCCAAAAAGTGCTCGCGACTGCGTCGCTCTCGGTGTCCCAGTGCAAGGCGTGCCAAAACGCAGCGACGCAGCAGTCGGTCTCAGTTTCCGACTGCGACGCGTGCCGAAAGGTGCTTGCGGCTGCGTCGCTCTCGGTGTCCCAGTGCAAGGCGTGCCAAAACGCAGCGACGCAGCAGTCGGTCTCTGGCTCTCTGTGCGACGCGTGCCGAAAGGTGCTGGCGACTGCGTCGCTCTCGGTGTCCCAGTGCAAAGCGTGCCAAAACGCAGCGACGCAGCAGTCGCTCTCGGTGTCCCAGTGCGACGCGTGTCGAAAGGTGCTCGCGACTGCGTCGCTCTCGGTGTCCCAGTGCAAAGCGTGCCAAAACGCAGCGACGCAGCAGTCGGTCTCAGTTTCCGAGTGCGACGCGTGCCGAAAGGTGCTTGCGGCTGCGTCGCTCTCAGTGTCCCAGTGCAAGGCGTGCCAAAACGGAACCAGCGTCGAGGTGAAACAGTCGGTCTCTAGCTCGGGCTCCGTGTGTGACGTGTGCAAAAAGGAAATGACGAAGCAGTCGGTCTCAATTTCCAACTGCACCGTTTGCCAAAACACGGCGGCCAATCCGGCGACGAAGTCAGAGTCTGGCTGCGTGACTGTGAGCATCTCTTGCAGTGCGTGCGCGACTGCCCGTAAGTCTTTATATGACAAAGAAACATCTAATAACAACAAGAATAATCCTCGCACTGTGAACCAGGTCGGCCCCCCAACAGGGAAAGGCGATGACGAGAGAAGTACAGAGGATTCGAGTGAGTGCTTTTACTGTGGTGTAAACCTGTGCAAGGCCAACGATATCGCCGATCCTAACGCCGAGCATTATCAAAGCGTAAAAGCCACGGGGCCAAGGTCGATGCCCTTCTGTGCTCCTAGCTTTTCAATTCGCGGCCCACAGGAACCCGGCGTGGTGGGGTTACAGCCGCGCGTTCAATCTACTACTCCCGATCTTTGTGTCGAAAGCTTCGAAGTTCCACAGAAATTCGGCGGGCAAGAAATGCGTCAGCGTGAAGGCATCATCGACAATTGTTTTGACAGCCTTAGCTGGGATAAGATACCCCAAGTAACCTTTGGGCAGCAGGGGACCGACAGTAACAAACAAGAAGAAGCCAGCGGGCAAAAGATGACTTATCGAACAGGAGACAGCACGTACTATGAAACCTACGACGTGTCCAAAACGTTTCCTGGCAAGGGCAAAGGAATCTGTTTAGTCCCTATCTTCTGACCGTGGTAGTATTTGGTTTTTTCCCACTCCCTCTGCCACCCCCACCCCCTCCCCTCTTTTTTTTTCTTTCCTCAAGACACGTGAGTTCGGCTGTCAGAGAAAACAACAAAAAAAAGGCAAGAAAAAAAAGAGGATAAGAACAGAGAAGCCAGCCTCGGTAATGCAGCCAATAGGAGGCACGTTTTCGCTAGTTTAATTAAAAGAAAAGTTTTTTTTTAATGTTCTTTGGACGGTTCTTTTTTTTTTTTGCTCTCTCTCTCCATCTTCTTTCTGGCATTATTTTTTTTTTCATCTCCTGCTTTTGCCGCTCACAAAGCGAAACATGCAAGTGAGAGAGGAATCTGTGAGCGCTCTATTTGTCGCTTTTTCTTTTTTGGAAACCACTCCATCCTTTTCTCTGCCGAGAGGATCTTCGCTGACTACTACTTCCGTCGTCGTTTGGCAGGAGCGGTTGTTTTTCTACCGCTTTTGCTTGCTCTTCTTTTTCAAGCCTGCTCAAATGTCTAATTTGGAGCCTAGCCACTTGTTCTTCTTGGCACTTGTGATACAGTGAATAGATGACATACCCGAGCGAGATCAAGGTGCCTGCTGGTAGT
>WBZZ01006156.1:72500-75000 GCA_019918135.1 Paulinella micropora
CTATCTATCTATCTCTCTCTCTATCTATCTATCTATCTATCTATCTATCTATCTATCTATCTATCTATCTATCTATCTATCTATATATCTATCTATCTATCTATCTATCTATCTGTCTGTCTGTCTGTCTGTCTGTCTATCTATCTATCTATCTATCTATCTATCTATCTATCTATCTATCTATCTACAGAGAATTAGGGGATGGTGTGGGTGTGCTGGGCCCGTGGTGGGGTGCCTTATGTGTGCTAGCCATACGCCTATAAGTCACATGCCGATATAGCGACGGGAAGCACAATCCTGTTCCCTCAGGGTGCCCTTTCTCGCTTGTTGAGCCCGGAATAAAACCCACAGTGCTCTGTCGGTTTATACTAGACTGTCGAACAGTCTCGAAACTCCATCTGCTTACTGGGCCCTCAGTAATGGAGGTGGGAGCTCGTTCTGCAAGGGGCGCTTATGGAACGAGCCCTGGCCCCGCCTGGTACTAGGGAGATTTGGTATCGCCTGTATCAGTCCCTTCCGTGCAAACATCACGGCTTAGCTGGGCATCGGGTTAATACTTTACCCACAGACTTCCTTGGTTGACGAAATCAGAAGCTCCTTTTTTCTGACATTAGTCGATATCTCATCTACAGAAAAAATACGGATGGGACTTAGACCGTATGAGAGCAGCAGAGGAGGCAGAAGAACCGAGAGAACCGAGAGTATAGTATAGTATAGTATAGTATAGTATAGTATGGTATGGTATGGTATGGTATGGCACGGCACGGCACGGCACGGCACGGTACGGCACGGTACGGTACGGCATGGCAAGGCACGGTACGGTATGGTACGGCACGATACGGTACGGTACGGTACGGCATGGTACGGTACGGTACGGTACAGAATGGTCAGAATGATATGGTATGGCAACGAAAATTCGTGAAAAAAAGTGGTTGGTGCCTAGTTTCAGTTTCATATTTAAGTCACTTCTAGAAAAGCTATGACATTCTGGTTTTCACAGATAGCTTCCCCAACACGTAAATATTACATTTGCAGCGTAGTACTACTGTGACAGCTTGTTTCGATTCGTATTTATGTTTTTATTCAACTCTAAAATTCAAACCACTTTTGGGGATTGAAGCCACTTTTGGGGATTGAAACCGGTTAAGGGTTAATACAATACAATTAGAAAAATTAATATAAAAAAGTTTCCAACACACTGTATAAAAAAAGTTTTATTAATACCTGAGGCCTCCTGTAAGAAAAAGTTTAGCGGCCGAACTTGATTTTTCCGGTCGAATTTTTTTTCAAGTTGAAATTTTTTTTCCTGTTGATCTAGCTAGTAAAAGCACGGTGACATCACTTGAATGTCGACAGTAATATAATATTAATATAAATATTGTATGAATTTTTATTTTTTAACGAAAATCTGATTCAAAAACGATTTCTCAACCAAAATCCAGATTCCAACCATAATATGAAAAAAAAAATTTTTTCCCACTTGAACGTCGTCAACAATATAAGGCGCGAGGGGTCAAGAAAGAATTTTAAAAACTTTTATTGAACTTTTTTCAAAATAAAAATTACAGTTTTTTTGTTATACCAGTTCCGGTAATATCGCCGATTATCCTTTGAGGCTACACCGACTACATCCGTTGTCGCCTGAGCGATTTTTTTTGTATGGCCTTTTACAAGACTAGTTGCATCTTGCATGTTGCTAATTTGTTTGACAGTCGGCGTCATATTAAAATTAAGTTACATTACATGGTTTGAATTAAACACCCTTGTTTCTTCTTTTCTTCTTTTTCTTCTTTTTCTTTGGGGCTGATGATGATGACGACGAAGGTGACGATGACGACGACGACGACGAAGATGACGACGACGAAGACAGAGAAGATGACGACGACGAAGACAGAGAAGATGACGACGACGACGACGACGAAGAGAGAGAAGATGACGACGACGACGAAGACAGAGAAGGGACTTTGTTATCTTGTAAATTTAGAAATCGACGCAAGCGGAACCGAGCCTCCTCGTCAAGGGAATGACGAGCCAGTGCCTCAGCTTGTACTTGCGCATCTGTCTGTTCATGGTCGTTGATCCAGCCTTTTGCTCGTGCAAGCCGATGAGATTGGATGGAGTGAGCTGCCAGCACACGTCGGAACGGATGCCTACCTTTTGGCAAGACAAGGGGTAACCGATTGACTTCTCTGAATGTCTGATCAGAACCTTCCAGTTTCATACCCAATATCGCAGGGTTCAGGACCTTAAGACACAACTGGTTCTCCCGCAGTTCAAATGTGAGGTCTTTGCTATCAAACTTCCTTTCAATGGCACGATTCACTCTGAGGATGTTTCGTGGTGAATTGACATCTTCAGGTTTAAGACCATGGAAAGAAAGAGAGGCAGCAGCGTGTTCGGGCCAGATATGTAGATTCACCACGTGACGGTGGGGGCCTGGTGATAGGTTCATCAATATTTGACAACGCTTTCGCCGACGAAGGGCATAGTAATCCATCAC